>JAOBSW010001175.1:0-56286 GCA_026214975.1 Gentiana macrophylla | reverse complement strand
GAACATGTTCCACCTCTTGACCAAATTGAGTCTCAAAGATTTTTATGGCGGAACCATGCTTGTAGTTCATCTCAACCATGTCTTTCTTTATCTCCGCAAAAGTTTTTGTTCATTTGTTCCAAGATGACGTCGGTTGAACTCTTTTTGTGGTATAGGAGCCTGATGACGGTCAAATTATACCCGTGAAAGTCATCAACGTTGACCTTAAATCGAGATTAATAATGTATATTTCATATTAAATCACTCGTTTATATTTATTATTTAATGTTAAGTGATTATTAATATGATATTTGGTATTTAGTTTTTTATTATTTAAAGCCGATTTATTGTGTGATAATTATTGATTTTGCATATCACAACAAATCGAGAGGATTAATGTCATTCAATCAATTATCTCAAGATAAGGAAGGAAAAAATCGGAGCATTAAGTGGAAGATTAATCGGATCAACATGCAAGCGTGCGGTGGGGAACAAGCTGGGCGAAAGAAAGCGTGTTAAACATGCGCGAGACTTAGGTTCGGTCGACCGAGCCTATAGCTTCGATCGACCAGTGTGCACTCTTGGTTGACCGAGCCTTAGGTTTGGGGTCGGTTTCGGTTTATATCGTGCTTATCTTCTAGAACCACCCTAAGTCGGCAAAAACCTCTATATAAACAGCGACTCTACGAATTGTAATTCACACCAACATACACCAACACATCCCTTCATTCTTTCTTCAATATTATAGCTTTGATACAATGTAGAATAATTGGAGGTTTCCAACAATTTAGGGGCTGCAAATATGTAAGCCTTTATTTTACTGCTTCTTTCTTTTAAGTAATTAATCCTCCCAATTATGCTTTATCGTTTGAGTTAGTTAATCATAGCTAGATGATGTAGATCTAGGCTATGACATTAGGGATGTGGCGACACCTTGTCTATGGGGATCCTATAACCTACGTCATAGACTTAGTATTTATTCATGAATCGCATTGTTTAATTAATGTGTATCTAAGTTAGTTTATATGAATGCTTTACAAATTCTTCGTTTAATCCGTTGTGTATGATGAAACGCTGAGAGATACGTTCAGGGATGTAACTGGGAAAGGACCTTTCGATCGACCAGTGTCCATATTCGATTCGGTCGATCGAGAGCCTATTTTATCCGTTAGATAGCCATGTCTTTATGGTTAGGTTAACTTAATAGAATTTATCATCTCGATAGGTATGGCTACGGCTCGTTGCTCGCCTGTTTTAATTAGCGTATGATTAGAAATACCAATATAGGGCTCCTAGGTTGGCTCATGAATGATCTTCCGGACTTTCAAATGAGATCTAGGTAGATTTTGTATTTGGGAATTGAGCTCACCTAGTTATCGTAAATCGTAGATTAACATGATACCGTGCGTAATTGTTAATAGGATGCAGACCGATGCGATCGTTTAGGAAGTCGCTAACCATAGGAATGTTGCTGGGCGAGGTGTACGGTTAATATCGGCATCCTTAGTCGTAGCGTGTGAGTTATATGAGATGGAGGCACCAAAAGCGAAAGTCACGTAACAATACCACATGTGATTTAGTGACCTACCGGTTACTCGTCAAGTTAAAGAGGATGACTCCATAGCCAATCTAAGATAGATACAAACGGATTGACGATTAATAAGTTCGAGTTTATTATATAAATTATCTAGGTCCAAACGATAAAGACTATAATTGGGGAGGTTAATTACGTTATGTGTGTTGTGTCGAGTCGTGTCTTTACCTTTCTTGTCTTATGTTGGTTGGTCGTAGATCGCCTCTATGTCCTTGACATGTTTAATTAATTGTTTGTATATAAGATGATCCACAATTGGTTCCCTGTGGGATCGACCTTGATTCACTATAGCTATACTACACGATGGGCCTAGTCCTCTTTGCTAGTATTGGTTTATGGTGGTCAAGTATATTATAACTGATTGACCCCGATCAAGTTTTTGGCGCCGTTGCGGGAACCAACGGTCAATTTTATATATAAATAATTTTCTTATTCATGTCGAGTTTTACTGCTTTAGTGTCGCTTTTACGTTTTGAGTCCCTCCAGTTGTCCGCTCGTCTGAAAATTCTAGATTCAAAAAAAAAAAAAAAAAAATTATTCGGTCGACCGAGAGACCTCATTCGGTTAGACAAAGAATTTATAACTTTTTTTTATTTGTTTTGTTTTGTTCTTGTTATTACATTTACACGTTTTACGATTTGTGTTTTTCGAGTGCGGAATTTCGCGTGTCTGTTTATCCCCAGATGTTTAATCCGTGAGTGATAGCGACATGGGAAACCATGTTAAAATCGATCTACGGTCTGCTTTTGTTTTTCTTCATCTCGAAAACCAGGGAAGCAATAATCCAAGTCAATAATTTTTCGCGGCGAGAAAATAACCCAGCAACATGCGGAATTACTACTCTACGATGGGAAAAGCGATGGAAGGAATACCATTAAAGCACAAAGATGGCTCCGAAATTTTTTTTAAAGGCTTAAATTCTTCGTGGTACAATGTTGAAGGCAAGGTACTACCTTTTTGCTTATGTTTTACTACCTTTTGGTTTTTTGAGCATAAGTTAGCCTATACATGAACCTTAGTATGAATCTTGGCCCGGAGTGGTTTGTAAGAATAATTCTATTTGTGTGGAAGGTTCTGCCCCAAATATGTCTCATCTAGAGGGTGTAAGGAAACATGTAATCGTTGAAAGGAAGCAGTGAATAAAGAGTACCTCGTAGTTCTGTTAAAATCTCTTTGTCCTATGCATGAGATTGCTTCTACTGGCCAGGGGAGCACCAAATTGTGTAGTTTAAGCATTCACAATCTAAAGAAGACGTTGAGTTTTGAGAGAACACCATCTTCTGCTTTCGTTGAGTTTTATGGTGATGGCTTCTCGGTGAACCCACCTTAAACAAAAACGAGATTACGCTTTGGGTGACAATTTAGAAATCGGAGACTCTTAGTACATGGGTTCGGAAATGGTCTAACCATGGCTGGGCGAGTTTAACCGAGCCTCGGCTCAATCGACTCCTCCAGTGTGTGATATGCACGTTCTGCCTTCCACAAGACTTAGCATAGCCGATAAGCCTTCGGGCTAAACGGGGATTAATCTTGACGGATTAGCCTGAACTGTCACATATGTTCCAACGAATAAGACGGCGTAGGCTTGCCTACATAACCGACCTTATTCGGAGTACTTTGATTCATTATTTCTTATTGTCAAGGCCAAAACCGTAATTTTAACCGAGTTTCTTAGAATTCACTAATTCCTAAAACGAGAGCCGAGGTAAGAGCTTTGGATAAATGGTATGGATAAATGTCGTTTCCTAGGTCTCACAACCAAGGGAAGGGTATTAATCCGCAAAAGCGACAAGCCACCTCTTATAGTGCGCGAAGGGTCAAAGTCTAGCGATCCAAGAATGATAACTGACAAGGATACTTTTTGGAAAGTCGAGCTGAGGACTTTAAACTCAGAACTACTTCTTTAAAACCCTTAGGATTTCTTTTTAGGATTATAGGTTTTGTTTTCTTTGAGTCAAATAAGAGTAACGTGAAATATGTTGAGGTTTTTTATTTTGCCGTGTTCCGATGGCCATTGGGCTAAGGATGTGCAAAACTTTTTTACTCAATATAGGCCACGTGAAATAGAGTTCCGTAGGAGAGTCGAAAAATTGCTAAAGAAAAGGAAATTTAGCAAACAACCTTAAGATGGAAGCATTAAGAGAGCTTGAGAATTATTGAAAATGTAACAGAGAATGATTGGTGTGAACAAGAACAATTTTGGTCAACTTCTAAAACCTTTTAGAAAGGTGATCCGAGTGAAAATCCAAAGTAGTGTGTAATTCATTCTGCAATTATCCTTATCTTTCCCTTTACACTTTTTCACCTTCAAACTTTTCGATCCTCTCACCAATCTACCCCAACAGTTCACATTTCTAACCATTCTTTCATCGCCTCTCTTTCTTTCCATCCGTTTCACTCTCCCACCCAATCTCAATGCCTCCATTTTCAACCCACCCATAAACACAATTTCTTACCCACCCTTTATCTTTTCTTACCATCCTTATATATCTTTTTCTAAACCCATCTTACTCTCAACCTCCATTTTGTTTACACAATACCTATGTGTTGCGGAATTTGAAATATTGCTAAGCTTTAATGATTATCTTTTATCATTTTGATTTTCATGATACTAGTTGGGGTAAGTCTAGCTCTGACCCTAGCTAGTTTTTAAAGGTTTTTGGTTCGATCAATAGTACAACTTATCATGCCTGCGGAAGTTTTAAATTTCACATTTTTCCGTCTATTCCGGCATTTCTAGATGATAAGTTTTGTTACAAATATCACACCGATCCGACCTTGTTGATGACGGTTATGACTTTTACGTGATACATTGGGTTATTAGTAATTTCGAGGAGTAGCTACATCTCCTAAGTTGTTGATATCCAATGCAAGCGAGAAGTTTCTGCGCTAAGTATTTGATTTTATCTTTAGTCAATAGGTCGCATTGAATCTGTTTCTACCTTACCAAGTTTCTCTTTTATCTTTTGGAATGAATACATAGTGAGCAGTCCACCTCGTGTTTTCCCACATGGGGTTATGCTTTTTGATCTTTGTCTTATCCACCCGGTTTTAGATGGCGACTACCATCTAGTTGCTTGTTTATTTTTCTTTCTATTTAGTATTTTTCTTGTCTTTGGTTGTATAAAATAAAGTGGCTTAAATTGTTTTTAGGTATTTATACCTCATTCTCGCCACATTATTTTATAACTTCCATAGACATGGTGTTATTACCGGTTTAGTGGAGTTTGTCTCGCTTATACAGTGTTTCACTTGCTTCTCCACGACGTCTTTGAAATTTACTCCGATGTTACTTTTACTTAAGAGCCGTTTCGAGAGCTAAGTCTTTTCTTAAATTCTCATTTATTTTTGTCATTGAGGACAATGCCATGTTTAAGTGGGGTAGGAGACTTAGCCATGTTATGTTATAATTGAAAATTGAATGAAACGGCACATGATTGAAAAATTGAATAAATACCATATTATGCATCTCGTTACACTTAGAATTGTGAGTTCTAGCTAAGAATTGATAGGAAATAAACCAAGTTGCATGAGTACGTGATCATTTTATACTTATGTTAAGTAAATTTAAGGATATTCATGCCTGTTTTTGCAAGTAGTTATTTATTATTCAATTACCCAATCAGAATCGAGTATACCACGCAAATCATAATAATCGAAGAAATTATGTGTACATTGCATAGATGATTGGTTATGTGAACTTAGTATCAATATCTATCTGTGATGCATTCTTATCTTTTAGCCATTAAAGCGAGTAATAAGCTTGAGACGTGCACTGTGTGTTAGCAAAATGTTAGACATTGGGCTTGTAGTAACATTACCAAAGTAGCCCCGCTTGTGGTAATATTCGATGCTATACATGATCTAAGATAGGGGGATACTCTAAAAAGTTTTCTTCCTTGAGATTGATAGTATTTGAAAAATATGAAGATATGAAAAGAATATTCAACTCTTTAAGAGGCTTTGAGTAGTACTCGGTCTCCAAGTCCAAAAACCCTATAGATACGCTCTTGCTTATTGTTCTAGTGATCTAACCATTGCGAGGCATAAGAAGTATGAATGCTGAAGTTGGTGGGTTGAGATTACGAAGTCTGCATAAACTCTAATCTTGCCACGAATATATAGAACTAAATGGACATGCACACATCACTTCGATTCATAGTGAGTAGTGAATAATGAATATCTTATGAGCATGACTAGTATGAGTTGACTTGAGTTTCTTGCGTAAGTATGACCTGACCATGGGAAATGTTGTCTTGAGGAATGACTTATTGATGCTTTGTTGGGACGATCAAAGTCTAAGTGGGGTAGTTGATGACGGTCAAATTATACCCGTGAAACTCATCAACGTTGACCTTAAATCGAGATTAATAATGTATATTTCATATTAAATCACTTTCGTTTATATTTATTATTTAATGTTAAGTGATTATTAATATGATATTTGGTAATTAGTTGTTTTTTATTATTTAAAGCCGATTTATTGTGCGATAATTATTGATTTTGCAGATCACAACAAATCGAGAGGATTAATGTCATTCAATCAATTATCTCAAGATAAGGAAGGAAGAAAATCGGAGCATTAAGTGGAAGATTAATCGGATCAACATGCAAGCGTGCAGTGGGGAACAAGCTAGACGAAAGAAAACGTGTTAAACATGCGAGACTTAGGTTCGGTCGATCCGAGCCTATAGCTTGATCGACCGAGTGCAGCTCTTGGTTGACCGAGCCTTAGGTTTGGGTCGGTTTCCGGCTTATATCGTGCTTATCTTCTAGAACCACCCTAAGTCGGCAAAACCTCTATATAAGCAAGCAGCTACGAGAATTGTAATTCACACCAACATACACCAACACATCCCTTCATTCTTTCTTCAATATTATAGCTTTGATACAATGTAGAATAATTGGAGGGTTTCCAGCAATTTAGGGGCTACAAATATGTAAGCCTTTATTTTCTGTTTCTTTCTTTTAAGTAATTAATCCCTCCCAATTATGCTTTATCGTTTGAGTTAGTTAATCATAGCTAGATGATGTAGATCTAGGCTATGACATTAGGGATGTGGGGACACCTTGTCTATGGGGATCCCATAACCTACGTCATAGACTTAGTATTTATTCATGAATCTGCATTGTTTAATTAATGTGTATCTAAGTTAGTTTATAAGAATGCTTTACGAATTACTGTTTAATCCGTTGTGTATGATGAAACGCTGAGAGAAACGTTCAGGGATGTAATTTGGGGGAAAGGACCATTCGGTCGACCGAGTGTCTGTATTCGGTCGACCGAGCCCTATTTTATCCGTTAGATAGCCATGTCTTTATGGTTAGGTTAACTTAATAGAATTTATCATCTCAGTAGGTATGGCTACGGCTACGTTGCTCGTCTGTTTTAATTAGCGTATGATTAGGAAATACCAATATAGGGCTCCTAGGTTGGCTCATGAATGATCTTCCGGGACTTTCAAATGAGATCTAGGTAGATTTTGTATTTGGGAATTGAGCTCACCTAGTTATCGTAAATCGTAGATTAACATGATACCGTCACGGTAATTGTTAATAGGACGAGACCGATGCGATCGTTTAGGAAGTACGCCTAACCATAGGAATGTTGCCCGGACGAGGTGTACGGTTAATATCGGCATCCTTAAATTAAATAGCGTGTGAGTTATATGAGATGGAGGCACCAAAGGCGAAGTCACGTAACAATACCACAGTGATTTAGTGACCTACCGTGCTACGTCAAGTTAAAGAGGATGACTCCCGTGAGCCAATCTAAGATAGATACAAACGGATTGACGAGTTAATTAGTTCGATTTATTATATAAATTATCTAGGTCTGTTGGTCCCTTCAAAAGGCTTTAGTTAAGTTTAGAGGGGTGAATAAACTTAACACTTAAAACTTTGGAGTTAACAAATTGCAACTTCAAGACTCACTGCGATACTTCAAGATGTCTGCTTGAGACCTCGATAGCTCTCTTTGATAAACATGTAGTCTACCGATGATTCGATTCTGCTGAATTTGTGCAAATGGAATAATATCAAAATTAAGCCTTGTTACTTGTTGTTAAATATGTTACTAAGTATTAGATACTCAAGAGTGTATGTGTGTGATTTCGATTTGCTAGATTCAAGAGTTGATATGAATAATGACTAAGTGCGAAAAAGTAAATGCATAAGTAAGTAGAGATTTTTATAGTGGTTCCGGGTGATGTAATCCTGTCGTCCACTCTTCTTCCGTGATGTTGGAGGAAATTCACTAGTAATCTTTGAGTTATACATTACAAAGAATCCTAGATTGCTTGTCCTTCACCAATAACTATGGCTTCACAAACTGAAAACTAAGAACAGGTAGGATTGCTGCTCCTGAGTCTTCCACTGGTCCTTGAAGGGTAGAATTGCCTCTTCACCAGCTCCACCACAAACCAACAGTCTTTCACACCTAACAGATGCTTCACTGTCTTCAGCAGGTTCTTTATAAAATAAAGAATGAATCAAGTAAATGATTCAGTTGCAGCAGCTTGATTAGGATGATATAATCAGCAGCTTGCAATCTTCAAGTGTGTATGCTTGATGCAGCTTGAACACAGAATGCACTTGAAGAAAATAATCGGATCAATGACCTTAAGCTCGATGAAGTTCAACAGGTGTTTTTCACTCAATGTTATCACTTGAAGTTTATTCCAAAATTCATCCTTTTTCTTCTTGAGTTGAAAGTCCTCTATTTATAGGTAGGAATGCATGTGACTTGAATTTGAAATTCAAATGTGACCGTTCCTTGTATTTGTCCCATCCTCATTGCATTCTCATCACTATTCATAGGATGACACATCGCCGAGGATTACTTTTTGTGGTCACGATCATGTCACCCTTTGACTTGTATCCAATGGATAAAAATATGGATCATCCTAACGTCTTTTAATCTCACCTTTTGATTTGCTTGATAAGTCAGAGGTAGTTGGCTGTTCTTATCCATGTAACTTCCCAATAATCTTGAATTAATCGAGGTATATATATCAGCAGGTTCATCAGTCTGCTGTAAAACCAATCAGTCTGCTGAACATCATATTTTTGTCTGTAAAATATAATGCAGCTGAATCCTTATATCCAACTTTTGTTTGTGAAGTTAGTTTACATCATTTAAAGTATAACTAAGTTCCAAACATCATCCAACTTGTGGAACTTAGACCTTCTACACAAGGTATATGTAATCAGTTTAGGTCATCACAGACTTGCCTAAATTCTGATTCCATATTCTTGACATTAAATACTAAGTTTGATCCCTTAGCCTTCATTTACTGAGTTTGAACCCTCAAATGCCTTGGTCTTGATCTTGGCCCGGTTGCATGAGACCAGTCTCGACCTATCTACCCCTATCGACTGGAGACCGGTCTGGCGATAAACGATCGTGACCTTTTCTACGATGCTTGTTTGATCAAACCTATTTGTGAATCAAACTCTAATAAACCTATACATTTTATCTAGACATCTTTTGCCTTTGCACTATAATAGCTTAGTATGGCACTCATCATCAAAACTAAGAAATAAGTCCAACAATTTCCCCCTTTTTGGTGATGATGCCACTACCCTCACCTAATCAGCAAAGCAAAAAGATAAAAACACAAACAGAACAAATTCAGTCAATTCTCATTATAAATATTTGTTCACAGTTATTACAACTAGATACAGCAAAGATAAACAGTGAAAAGTAGCTGATCTATTGTCTCTTTTCTCTTTCTTGTCTAGCCTTCTCAGCTTGCTCTTGATAGGCTCTGATCTCTTCTATCATTTCAACCATCCATTCATTCTCAATAAGTGTAAAGTCAATATAAGAATTGACTTGTTTCCACCAATTCCATGCTTCAGGCAGGACAAGATTGATCTGATTCACCCTGAAGCCAAACTTCATATCTGACTCCTTAAATTCATTCAGTGAATCTTTTGCTTTTGTAATTGGCAGCACCTTTTCACCTCTGCTACTCCTTCTGCCTCTGGTATTTGCTCTTAAAGCTCTAATCCTTGCCTCCCAAAACTTCAAACTCAAGAAAGAGTTAAGACCTTCATGAAATCCCATGTCACGATAGGGTCTCCTTCTGTTATGAAACTCTTTCTTGTACTGTGATAGGAGATCATCAGTGAGTTGCACTCTGCCAGGTGCAGGTTGCCTAAAAGCATTTGTATCATCAGTCCATCTCTTCTGTGCAAAGAGTCTAGCAGCCTCCTTTGCTGCAGCTGATTGGCCCTCTTCCCCCTTAGTGACATCATCAACAAAACGTGAGATGAGGCCATGAATAGCTTCTGTGATACTATCACTCTGTGTAATTGACCTACCACCGATCGATTCTAGTATCAAGTGAAGTAATCCTTGATTGCGAGGGTCTCTCCAAATCTGCTGATCCTTTCGGTGAGTTTGGGATCGGGCATAGCGAGGTTGTTGTGCAAAGAACAGGCTCGAAGAAGTTTGGGAGCTTCAGCAAGCTTGTCAAGTTTCTCATGTATAGAGACAAGTTGATCTTTTAGAAACTTGTCTTTGGCTTTATTTCCAACTTTGATACCATTGACATCTAGTATCAAATTATTCATTGCATTTTGAGTAGATGCAAAGTTTGAAGCAAATCAGATCGATGAGATTGTCTATTATCATTTACCATCTTCATCGCTTCTTCAAATCTTTGTTCTTGCTGTCCAATTGAGTTCTTAATCATTGCATGTCATTTCTTACGATTCTTAACTCATTGACAACTTCAATTGGCACTCCACTTGGCCATTCTCTCATCGGTAGATCCATCAAGTGAGCTCCTCAACTCTATATTGTGCCTGTTGTCTGGCCGATGACCATAGCTCTACTCATATCTCTCCCAAGCGGGGAGGTCCTTCCTCAACCATTGCACCAAGAACATCTTCAAGGATAGGATCTTGTGCGGGTTCTTCAACAACTTCTTCTTCTCCAAAATTTGTAATTCTTCATCATCAGAAGTTATAGTCCAAAGTAATTGCTCATCCTCATTAATGCCGATCTGCGACTATCCTTCCCTCTGATGGCCTTGGCTCAGCAGGCTCCACTACAAAGACCTCATCGCCAGCAGGGGTTCCTCCAAGCCCAAATCGAGTTCCAACCTTTGTCCAGTCTTGTTTGTGACTCAAGAAATTGCACCTCCTCTGTTCCAACCTTTGTCCAGTCTTTGTTTGTATCCCAAAGAACTGTACCTCCTCTTCAACTTCCCTGTGGATTGAATATATTGGTATTATCCACTTGGAAACCTTCAAAGATGACCAATCTTGTGCGGGATGATGGCGCTTTTAGTCGAGTGCCTTCAATGTCAAATCCGTCTTGATATACAATTGACTCTTGGTGGCACTAGGTTCATTAAAATCAAGAACCTTTTCTCCATCTAAATCCTCACTCACATCAAAGATCAGTTGTGCAATAGGCTCTACAACATGGAATGTACTTGGTTCATCATCGACCTACCAAGACTCGAGTAATGCCTTCATTGATCAATGCCTCCAGATCATCCAATGTGAGATCCTGTAGATCCTCATCCATCTCTCGATCTGCGGCCCTCGGCAGACTTACCTGATGTTAGTGGACTGTTATGCTGACGATGATTCATGTGCCAAGGCGGCCCCACTTGATTCTCCTGGTCCAGAGGAAAGTCTCTCTACTATCGATGATGAGGAAGAATCATCAGGACCATCTCTTGGATCTCTAAATTTGATACCCTCCTCCTTACATTGCTCATCAAATAAATCCATCAATCTTGATTGCGGCAAGGTTGTATCAATCGAGATCCACCAAGTTCTCCACTCCCGGTTGCCAAAAGCCCATTCTTCAAGATCATCATTGGTTCAAGGTGGCTTTTGTCTCTTATAGAAACCAAACTTCCATTGGAAATAATCGGCAATTTGTCAAGTTTGGGATCCACATACTCTTCGATTTTCTTGCTCCTTTTAGCATGCCTTTCAAATGGCATAAAAGATCTCTGGAGCGGCTCTCGGTAGCTTGTTGACCTCCAAAGGTTCCAACAAGCGGATCCATGGTTTCTTCTACGATGTTTGAAAGTCAGGTTCTTTGTGAATGTGCATTTGTACCTACTACTTCCATCAGTATCACACTTGGTTCCCACGACTTACATGCTCATCGGCAGGTTAGCGAAAGAACCTTTTCCCCGAACTATTGCCAAATTTGCGAGGGTCTTCAACCAAGTCTCCAATCACCTCTTCAACCACCACAGCGAGTTCGAGTTCGGTGGTTTGTCAGTGGTTCTTCGATGGATACTACAAAGCGAGGCTCGAGGTCGATGATCTGCTGTACATCCTCTCTGCAGATTGCTCAAAAACAACTTGCTCGACATCGCGTGGACTTGATAACTTCTTCATTGGAGGAATCACTTGATAACAAGCTGGTGGAATGATAGTTAGAGGCTCACTTTCAATGACCTCTTCTTCCTCTTCTACGATGCTTCTTCTTGGGCCCTCTGTGCCTCCAAATTTTTCAACTCTTTCCCTTGCCATATTTCTTCTTTTTGGCAACTTCCTTCATCCTCTTGGATAGGGTTCATCATCATCATCTTTTCTAGTCAATTTTCTTTTTCTACTTGCTTCCTTCATTTGTTCTCTAAAAATTTCACCAACAGCTTTTCTTGAAGCCACAGCGAGGTCATAACCTCCACTTGACCCTCACTCAACGATCAGTCTTGTTTCCTTTCTTGTTCTTTTGATTTCAGGACTTCGTAGTCTTTCTAACATCGCACTCTTCTTCCTCTTTCCAGTAGCTTTCTTTGGTGCGGCGAGTTTGATGGAAATCTTCTTAGTTTGTCTTGAACACGCTCACCACCGATTATCACCATCATCTCCATCATCATTATCGCCAGCCTTCTCCAAAGAATTTCTTCATCATCATCAAGTCCAGAATTGCATAATCAATCTCCTTCTTGTATCTAGACCGATTAATATCCACATGTGCTACATCGGGAATTCCAAGATGATTCAAGCAGAGTCTCGACCATTAATCCTAAGGCGTGCCTTGGACTTCCTCTTCCACTAAACTCTCTTCCTTGGCCACTTTCTTCATATAATGAATAAAGTACACGGCCCATCAAACTTCATGCTCCTACAGATGATAATCATCAACTCTATCTTGGGTCCCGATAGAGTGTCCATCTTGCCAAACTAGCCCAAGTATGTTCTTTGCAATGAGCTTGCTCACAGATCGTATTCAATACCAATGTGTTTGCGGTTGATGCAGAAGCGGATTTGATTTCTGCATCTGCCTTAATCGATCTACAAACGCCAATTTGTCCAATCCCATTGCTTGCCAGGATTCACAGAGCCGTCCACCACTTCAACAAATCCAAAACTTCCCTCGTGACTGTGGAAACTTCAATTTCTTGCCCATTTACAAGCCTTTAAATGCTTGATTTCCTTCCTTTATTTGAATGTTTCTCCGAAACCCGACAACATTTGTATAAGAAATTGTGTCCATCTTATGTTTAACACATTTTCCAGACCGACATACCTCCTTATTCTTCGACCAATGTTAATGGCCGATTCGATTCTGTTTGCATCTTCAACAAAACCTCTAACACTTTGGCTTGATTCTATTTGTACATCAACTTTTTCCGCCATTTTAATGAGAAGAATGAGATGAAGAAGATTGAATCTTAAATCTGTGTTCACACAAAGGTAACGATTGCGATGATAAAGCGATTTGCAAGTGACGATTCTGGCGAGTGATAGTCGAATATATAGGCAAAGGGTAGTTGAAACTGTCTTTGCACGCATACATTGAGGTAACCACGATTAATCTGAATAAATTACGCTTCTTGACACGTGGCCCATTACTCCACCATAACGTTTGTAACCGTTGGATGGTTTAAGCGTGGTAAAAATGAATAAAAATAAATATCCCGCCAAATCGCTTTTTGACCTTAATAACTTTGGTCGAGTAAAGTTCCTTCACAGAAGGTATCCTCGGCGAGGTGGGCTCGGCGATCTGGCGATAATGTGCTTCAAAGACTGGCGACAAAGTGACTCTGCGATCCTTGTTTTCTCTTGTTTTGTTCAATTGATAAAACAAGATGAAGTTTAACACCAATGACCGATCATCAAGTGAGCTCACCCAACATGACAAAGACCAATCCCCTTGGCAACCTCATTTGCTCAATTGTTCAAACAAAAGTACATGGAATTGTTGATACCAATGACTAATCTCGCTAAGTGAGCTCACCCAACATAGCAAAGACTAATCCCTTGGTGAATTCCAAGTACATTCTTTGAATATCAGTCCAATCTTTATAATTCCAAGTTCGGTTCTTAATTTGGCAAATCTTTCACTATCAAGTGGCTTAGTGAAAATATCGACAAGTTGATCTTCAATAGGAATGTATAGAACCACCACATCTTTCTTTTCAACATGATCTCTTATAAAATGATGTCTCACATCAATGTGCTTGGTTCTTGAATGCAAAACAGATTTTCTGTGATTGCAATTGCACTTGTGTTGTCACACATGATTGGAATTTCCTTTCTTCAATTCCATAATCCCTTAATTGTTGTCTTAACCATAGTACTTGTGCACAAACAACTTCCAAAGAATGTATTCGACTTTCGATGGAAGTTGAAATAGAATCTGTTTTCTTGCAAAACCAGAAACCACTATTTCCCATTAACTCGATGTGTTCTGAGGTGCTCTTTCTATCAATCTTGCATCCAAAGATAATCGAATCTGAGTAGGATATTACCTTGAAGCTTCCTTCCTTGGAATACCATATTCCTACTCCCAAAGTCTCTTTTAGATACTTAAGAACTCTTTTGACACACACTAAATGACTTTCTTTAGGTTTGGATTGAAATCTTGCACAAACACCTACAAAGAAAGGATATATCAGTCTGCTTGGCGAGAGAGATACAAATAGATCGCCTATCATCCTTCATCATGCAGTCCGATCAACATCTTTGCCTTCTTTATCTTCATCCAATCTGATGTTTGTACTCATAGGAGTTGAGCTCTTAGTGCTGTTTTCCATACCAAATTTCTTCAACAACTCTTTGGTATACTTGGTTTGATGAATGAAGATTCCATCTTTCAACTGTTTAACTTGCAATCCCAAGAAGTAATTCATTTCTCCCATCATACTCATTTGGAATTTGCTCTTCATTAGATTTGCAAACTTTTCACAAAGTAAATCATTCTCAGAACCAAAAATTATGTCATCTACATAAATTTGTACCAGCAGGGTGCTGTCCCCTTCACTGATTCTGAAAAGTGTCTTGTCAATGGTCCCTTTTGTAAAACCATTGTCCACCAAGAATTGAGATAGAGTCTCATACCATGCTCTTGGTGCTTGTTTCAATCCATAAAGTGCTTTGTTGAGTCTATACACTTTATCTTCTTGATCTTTAACTTCAAATCCAGGAGGTTGCTGAACATACACTTCCTCCTCTAGGATACCATTCAAAAATGCACTCTTGACATCCATTTGATATACTTTGAAGTTCTTGTATGCAGCATGTGCCAAAATAATCGATAGCTTCCAATCTTGCAACAGTGCATAAGTCTCATCAAAATCTATTCCTTCGCTTGAGAATAGCCTTTTGCAACTAGTCCGGCCTTATTTCTAACAATGGTACCAGATTCATCAAGTTTATTTCTCAGATACCCATTTAGTACCAATTATATTTGCATGACTTGGCCTTTCAACTAGTGTCCAAACTTGATTTCTTTCAAATTCATTTAATTCTTCTTGCATAGCAATTATCCAATCTGGATCTGAAATTGCTTCTTCAACAACTTTGGGTTCCATTTGTGATAGAAAACAAGTAAACATAGCTTCCAGTTGTCTTCTAGTCCTCACACCTTGCTGTACATTGCCAATAACTTGTTCAGCAGGGTGATTCCTTAACCATTGTGGATTTTGGTTATTTTGATTTTCAGGAATATCATCTTCAGTAGGGTCTGCTGTAGTTTCTTCTACAGGGGGGTCAGCAGATCCTTGAATAGCTTCAGTTGTTGCATCAGTAACATTGTCGTAGGTGTTCAAGAGGCGATGTCGAAAACTTTTAAGTCATTGAATCTTTCCAAAACTTCAACACAACTGGATCGGTGATTTGTTGATTTTCAAAGAGTTCACACTCTTTATCTTCCATACCAAGAAACTTAGGTTCATCAAACACAACATTGATTGTTTCTTCATGTTTCAGTGTTCTTTTGTTCAAGACTTCAATGCTCTCTGATCAAGAAGAATATCCTAAGAAAATTCCTTCATCTGATTTTGGTTGGAATGTTTTCAAATGAACTTTATGATTTAGAATAAAACATTTGCTTCCAAATGGGTGAAAATAGGATATATTAGGTATCCTTCCATTCCAGATCTCATAAGGTGTCTTCACAGCCTTCTTGTTTCTTGATGTTCTATTTTGTGTATAGCATGTCTTGTATTTATGCTTGACCCAATATCTTTCGGTAGCAATGCTTCACAAATCATTGTTCTTCCCGCTTCTTTTAATGTCTGCTTCTTCTTTCAAAGAACCCCATTTTTTTGAGGTGTACCAAAGACAAGTTGATGAAGTACACCATTCTGCTCACAATATTCTCTTATAACTTTGTTGAGAAATTCAAGACTCGATCCGATCTAATCTTTATGATCAAGTAAGCTTTTCTCATTTTGTAATCTCTTCAAAAGATTAGGTAAGCTTTGGAGTGTCTCACTTTTCTTGTTCATGAATATCACCCAAGTGTATCTAGAAAAATCATCCACAACCACTAAGGTGTATTTCTTTCTGTCACACTTGTTGGAGTTATTGGTCCAAAAGATCCATGTGCATAAGCTCCAACACTCTGTTAGTTGATTGTTTAGTCTTTGACTTGAAACTTGTCTTTATCTGCTTACCTTGGCGACATGCATCACGGATAGCATCCTTCTTGAATGTGATCTCGTAAACCAACCACTAACTTCTTCTTCACTAACTGATTAATATCATCAAAATTTAGATGATTTAACTTCTTGTGCCATAACCAATTGAGTTCAGATTTGGTATGCACAATCGCAGCGAGTTGAGCTGGAGGCTCAGATAGACCAATCCACAACATACATGTTCATGCTGTTTCTACCAAAGCAAGTACAACTTGATCACCTCTTTCACTAATGACAATACAATTGTTTTTGTCAAAAGTGACCTTGTATCCCATATCACGTAAATTGTCCAGTGCTCGACAAGTTGTAATCCAAATCCTTCCACATATGCAACATTCTTGATTGTAAGTCCATTTCTCGATAAGTGTGCCATATCCTCTTGTATAGCCAGTGTATTTTTGTTGCCAAAATTCACCCTTGGACCATCTTTTGCCACAAAGTTTGTAAGATGCAGGCTTATTCTTTGTCATGTGTCCGGAACATCCACCGTCAAAGTACCGCACACCCTACAAAACAAAGTTAATGCATTTTAGGTACCCAAATCTGTTTGGGTCCATAGTGGTCGATGGCAAGCATGACCCTTGGTATGTTTCCATAAGGTCTTCTCCTAAATGTGTCATACTTTGGTTCATACCTTGTTCATACATGTATTCCACACATCCATAAGTTCTAACATGAGGTTGTGTAGAACCACATATGTTTTCGGCCTTTTGGTACATAATGTTTGTTTGAAATGATTCTTGTTATTAGAAACATTTGCATAACCATAGGTGTGCTGTCTATTAGGAACAACCCTGTAATATGGAGTCTGCTGAGGTCTTGTGTAAGTCCTCTGCTGATTCCATTCTCTAGGTTTTACCCTAGTAGTATGGTTATACTGATCAACTTTTAGCATTAGATGCAGGAATATTCCAATCATTATCACAGGAAGCAGTCTACCTTTCCCCGAGATAAGTATCCCTTGAGTGATCAACATTTTTGGATTTAGGATTCTTATTCTTGGAATATTTCTGTTTCTTTCCTTCAGTAGTGGTCCAAATAGACTTGGTAGTAGTCCGCTATCACAGGCTTAGAAGGTACAATGAAATCCTATTTTTGGATTTATTCTTTTTACTAGGAGTCGTTGACTTCGAGACTTCCGATTTTGCTTCTTTGAGGCATTCTCATTTGGTTTTTACTCTTGGCCACCCTTTTATCGAGATGGATCTAGTGCAGGCACAAACTTAGGACCAATTACGGTACTAGGTTCAAGAACCTTCTTGGATCCACTCTTGTTAGATTGCCGAGTTCCAAATCCAAGCCCGATTCTATCTCCATAAGGCTTTCCCGATTTGTATGCGAGATTGGAACAAGATGGTTCAAATAGATTCGTAGGTCTGCTGGATGTTCAATGAACTTATGCTTTTCTCATCCAACATCTTTTTCTTACCTTTGAAAACCCTTAATTCAGCTTTTCAATCTTCCAACTTCTAACTCAAGAGCCTCTTTTTTAGCCTTCACAATCTCATAACTGCAGATTGTATTATCCTTAGTTGATTAAGGATGGCATCCAAAGTCTCATTGTTGTCGAATTTCTAGGATTTGAACCACGGGTTGATTCACAATCACTTCCAGCAGAGTGTTTATAGATACAATGTTGTATACCTCCTCGCTTTCATCCATGTTGGCCATCAAAGCATAATCCTCCATATCAACCTTGATCTTTGTGTCATCCGATTCATTTCCTTTTCGATCCCACTTCATATCCTGATTCATCTTCAACAACCATAGCCTTCTTGCCATGTCTCCTTTGTTGACTCTTGGTCTTCGATGAGTCCGGACAATCAGTCTAAAATGTCCAGGCTTCTTACAGCTTGAAGCAAAGATAATCGTGTTCCTTGCCTTGTTTCAACTCGGGACAATCAGTCCAAGTGTCCTGGTTTCTTGCAATGAAAGCATAGATAGTCATTATCTTTCTTTGGTTCTTCTTTCCTTCTTTCAAGAGGCCTCTTTGTGAAATTTCTTGTAGGGGCCATTCCAGTCTTCATCATTCGATTTTCTTGCTCAAGAGGGCAATTTGCTCTTGCATTTCATCTAGCATATCATCCTGTCCTCCTGATGTTTCTTCATGATGTGAAGCAGCCAATGCAAAGTCTTTGGCTCTTCCTTTTCGATTCAGTGCACTAGCTTCTTGCTAAATTCATAGGCCTTAAGATCGAGAGAACGCAGTTTGAAGGTGTCTTCTTCATGCAGCTTTCTCATTTCTTCAATTGCAATCACCTTCATTTTCCAAACATCTCTTGCAGTAAAGCTTCCAAGATTTTGGTGTTTACTTCCTCTTTTGAATAACTTACAACGTGAGTAAGTTCATCTAAGATTGCATTGAATCTGACTCCATTTGCTCAATGGTTTCATTAGGTAGCATTTTGAACTTTTGAAACCTTTTTTCTCGCCACACTTGATTTTGTTCTTCTTTATTGCATCGAGTGCCTTCACAGATTAAGTGAATCTTATCCCAAAGTTCCTTTGCGCCTTGCAATCTTTGACTTTCATGTACATATTGCTATCCAAGGTTCTGTAGATGATATCAATAGCAATGTTGTTGAGGTTTGCCCTTTTCCTGTCTTCTGCATTCCATTCTCTCTTTGGTTTGGGAATGTACTCAGTTCTGTCACCCACTGTTACTGCCTTTGTAATCTCCAGTGGTCCTTCAGTTAGTACATCCATCATCTCATCATGAGTAGCGACAAGATATGCCTGCATTCGACGTTTATACTCATCAAATCTATCAAGAGAGCACATCAACATGGTTCTAGCATACCGTGTGTTATCCATGATGCAGTCTTGAAAATCGATAACTTGAAAGAAAGTTTTAAAGAATTTTCACAAGCACAACAAGTAGGATTCCTTCGAGCGAAGCCTTTGCTCCGATACCAATTGTTGGTCCTTCAAAAGGCTTTAGTTAAGTTTAGAGGGGGGTGAATAAACTTAACACTTAAAACTTTGGAGTTAACAAATTCTGCAACTTCAAGCACTCTTTGATACTTCAATAGTCTGCTTGAGACCTCGTGAGCTCTCTTGATAAACAGTAGTCTCATCGACATTCGATTTGTTGAATTTGTGCAAATGGAACAATATCAAAATTAAGCCTTGTTACTTGTTGTTAAATATGTTACTAAGTATTAGATACTCAGAGAGTGTATGTGTGTGAATTCATTTGCTAGATTCAAAGAGTTGATATGAATAATGACTAAGTGCGTAAAGTAAATGCAAATAAGTAAGTAGAGATTTTTTATAGTGGTTCCAGTGATGTAATCTCAGACGTCCACTCTTCTCCTGTGATGTTGGAGGAAATTCACTAGTAATCTTTGAGTTATCTCGTTACAAAGAATCCTAGATTGCTTGTCCTTCACCAATAACTATGGCTTCACAAACCGAAAACTAAGAATGTAGGATTGCTTTGCTCCCGAGTCTTCCACCGGTCCTTGAAGGGGTAGAATTGCCTCTTCACCAGCTCCACCACAAACCAACATCTTTCACACTAACGGATGCTTCACTGTTTCTTGGCGGTTTCTTTATAAAATAAAGAATGAATCAAGTAAATGATTCATTCTGGCAAAGACTTGATTAGGATGATATAATCGGCAGCCTTGCAATCTTCAAGTGTGTATGCTTGATGCGGCTTGAACACGTAATGCACTTGAAGAAAATAAGCTGGATCAAGACCTTAAGCTCGATAAGTTCAAGAGGGTGTTTTTCACTCAATGTTATCACTTGAAGTTTATTCCAAAATTCATCCTTTTTCTTCTTGAGTTGAAAGTCCTCTATTTATAGGTAGGAATGCATGTGACTTGAATTTGAAATTCAAATGTGACCGTTCTAGTATTTGTCCCATCCTCACCGCGTTCTCATCACTATTCATGGGGATCGACATCGTCGAGATTACTTTTTGACAAAGGCAAATCATTCACCCTTTGACTTGTATCCAATGGATAAAAATATGGATCATCCCAACGTCTTTTAATCTCGACCTTTGATTTGCTTGATAAGTCGAGGTAGTTGGTCGTTCTTATCCATGTAACTTCCCAATAATCTTGAATTAATCGAGGTATATATATCGGCGAGTTCATCGATCTGTGTAAAACTAATCGATCTGCTTTGAACATCATATTTTTGTCTCAGAAATATAATGCAAATTGAATCCTTATATCCAACTTTTGTTTGTGAAGTTAGTTTACATCATTTAAAGTATAACTAAGTTCCAAACATCATCCAACTTGTGGAACTTAGACCTTCTACACAAGGTATATGTAATCGCTTAGGTCATCACAGACTTGCCTAAATTCTCGATTCCATATTCTTGACATTAAATACTAAGTTTGATCCCTTAGCCTTCATTTATCGAGTTTGAACCCTCACCTTCGGTCTTGATCTTGAAAGAGTTGCAGACCACCATCGACCTATCTACCCCATCGACTAGACCATCTGTGATAAACGACAGTGACCTTTTTACGATGCTTGTTTGATCAAACCTATTTGTGAATCAAACTCTAATAAACCTATACATTTTATCTAGACATCTTTTTGCCTTTGCACTATAACAGCTAGTATGGCACTCATCATCAAAACTAAGAAATAAGTCCAACAAGGTCCAAACGATAAAGACTATAATTGGGGAGGTTAATTACGTTATGTGTTGTGTCGAGTCGTGTCTTTACCTTTCTTGTCTTATGTTGGTCGTAGACCGCCTCTATGTCCTTGACATGTTTAATTAATTGTTTGTATATAAGATGATCCACAATTGGTTCCCTGTGGGATCGACCTTGATTCACTATAGCTATACTACGATGGGCCTAGTCCTCTTGCTAGTATTGGTTTATGGTGGTCAAGTATATTATAACTGATTGACCCCGATCAGAGCCAAAGGAGGAGGGTTTTGACAATTGTTAGAACCTTGTTGATTATACCCTCCTTGTTGTTGCCTTTGGTGAGGAGGTTGATAGACTTGCCCATGTGAAGATTGGCTTTGATTTTGACCTTGTCTATAACCTTGGTTTTGGCCTTGGTTTTGATTTCGGTTCCAACCTTGATTGTTGTTATTCCTCCAAGAACCATCACCTTGATTTCCATAATTCCCTCCTTGACCTTGTCCCACATAGTTCACATCTTGGGATTCTTCATACGGTTGCCCACCTTGTTGCTCCCCCATATATTGTCCTTGATAGAGGCTTTGCAATTGATTTTGATATTGGGGCCCCATATTCCATTGCTCCATCGAGCAAATACTCATCATCCGCTTAGCCAACTCATTCATATTATCTTGAGATAGAGTACTAGGTTGCCCATGAGTTGAGGATTGAGGGTAAGCCATATTTTGAGCTTTGGTTGTCATCCTACAATCCTTTGCCGAGTGTGGTCCACTACAAATTTGGCAGAGCATAGCACTCTCATTCTCCTTTTGCAATCTCCCCAACTGTTGCTCCATCGCTTGTACTTGAGCATGGTATTGGTCATTTGCTTCTACTTCTTTCACTTCAACCAAACCGGGCTTCTTGCTTCTTGTCCTTTTTCTACTCGACGATATGTATTGCCTCGAGGTCTCAGAAATTTTCTCAATTTGGTTCATGGGTACTTCGGGCACCATACTCATGATATCTCCATTGCATGAAGCATGCAAGGTACTTTGGTGTACTTGGTCCAAACCCCGGAAGAAAGCATGTACTACCTCATAAGATCTCAATCCGTGCCCCGGGCACTCCCTCAACAAAGCCTTAAATCGGTCCCATGACTCATGTAGCTCTTCTCCTTCATAAGCATTGAATGACATGATAGCTTCTTTCATATCCATGGTCTTCGATGGGGGGTAATATTTGAGTAGAAAAGTCTTGACCACTTCTTCCCATGTGTGTAAAGAGTCGTTAGGCAACGAATCATACCACCTCTTAGCTTGCTCTTTCAAGGCGAACGGGAAAAGCATAAGTTTGAGCGCCTCATCACTCACTCCATTGATCTTTGTTGAGTTCACTATTTGGAGAAAGTGATCAATGAACAAATGAGGATTCTATAAAGCGGTTCCCTTGAATATGGAGTTGTCCCCCAACAAATGTATGATATTTCTGTTCAATTCCAAATTGTTGGCGGCCACCGGTGGCATTCGAATTGGACTATGCCCCATGTTGGCCGTAGGAGCTAGCACAAAATCCCTACACGTCAAACCACCTTGGTTTTGCTCTTGTTGACCGTTAAACCAATTAGGCATCGCATTTGCACCATGATTGTGGGCTTGGTTTTGATTTTGTTGAAGTTGATTCAACATCCATGCATTGAACTGTTGCATAAGAACGGGATCCATTTGATTCCCTAGGGCCTCGTGTTGAACATTTTGAGGTATAGGCCCATTCGCATTCACTACATTGTTTCCTTGTCCATTCCCACCTCCTTGTGCATTGTTGTTGACAAGAGGCGGGTTTTGAATTGGGATTCCATTATCATTCCCCAAATTTCCTTCCAATCCTTGTCCACCGTTTTGTGCCATGTCGGATCCTTCTCCCAACTCACCCAAACTATTCTCTTCAACGACCGGAATCGATTCCTCTACTTGACGACCTCTTCTTTGTTGACTATTTCTACGCCTTGCGTAAACTTCAATTCCGTCTATGTAAGGTTCGAGTGGTGTTTGAGATCTCCGGGTCATGCACTACAAAAAGTAAACAACAAAAACAAGAAAATAAAACCTAGGCCCAAGCCTTCGGTTCACTTGCAAGATATCACAAATAGCACACAATTCCCGGCAACGGCGCCATTTTGATTGAGCTAAAATCCACCCAACAAAAACAATTTATAAAGGACTCGAAACCGTGGGTAAACTAACTCTCTAACCGGCAGTGTACCGGGTCGATTGCTAGAATAGCTACAGGAGTACGAGGTCGAACCCAAAGGAATCGTGTTTGTAAGTACCAAAGTGAACGTAATGCTTAGTCTAGGTGATCAAAGTTTTTAAGGTTTTGTTACTACAACGACACTAAGTGATTCTAACTAACGAGTCTAAAGATAAAAAGAAAGAAAGAAGATTAAACGACTGAGTTTTAAGGATAGTTAAAGAGACATAGCCGAACCATGATCAAAATAGCTAGTTTCACCCCAAAGAGTGACAAAACCGGGAGTGTGCAATAACAACAACCTCTTACAATCAACTCACGGGTACGTGCTCCTAATCCCGGTGCTAAGGTCTGAACAACTCTTCCCCAACACCTTATGCCTAGTCAACTAACCTTCCCTAAGAGAGATTCATTCACAAGACAATATATATACACGAGAGCCGTTTAAACGTTAAAACGAGTAACCTCGCACCACAATGCGATCCTAGAACCCTTTTTCCCACACCCCTCTATCTGAAAAACTCTCAAGATTGATGTGTGTGATTTTGACCTAGGTGATCAATCTAGCCCAAATCCTTTATAACAAGTTCTAAGACATGAAATTTTCAAGATACAACAATAAAAAGCACTACCCACTCCCAATTTCATCACCCAAAGGGTGATTTCACCAAATTTCACATGATTCGACTATATAGGTGTTTAGCTACTCATTATACTAATCAAAACAAGCACAAAACAGTAAATAAGAGCCATAACAAGTAAAAGAGAAGAGAAATATACCATAAAATTGCAGAAATTCGAGTTGAGATCCAAAAAGTACAAAATAAAGAAGTAATTAAAAGGAGGTCTCTTAGTGTTTGGAATGAAAATCTAAGCTAAGAAATGGAAATATTAAGCTAAGATGTTGTTGATTTACACTAAGAGAGAGTATTCTAAGCTATTACAAAATTCGAGCAAGAAATGGGTAGAGTTTTGCTAAGAAAAGCTTGATCTCTCAAGAAATAGTCTAATGGGGGGTATTTATAGGTGGAGGAAAAATCTACTGAAAAATCGGTCCAAACGCGCGTTTGGGAGCTGGAACGGGCATTTGGAATCTTCAAACGCGCGTTTCGCTTAGTTGGAACGTGCGTTACTCATCATTTCTGGGCAAGGACTTGACTGTTCTTCATCTGGTACGCGCGTTTATGAAGTTCAAACGCGCGTTTGAGAGACTGGAACGCGCGTTTAAGGTGGTTTCAAACACGCGCTTGGAGGGCTTCAACTCAATCAAATCTGGACTTACGCTGCTGCTGAGGGTTCAAACGCGCTTGAACCCCTGTTTCCCAAATCTTCACTTTTCTTCCTTTTGGACCCTCGCCTTGCCTCGATCATGCTTTTTCACCACAAATTATCACCTTCCGGGTCCTCGAGACACCAATACCCTTCAATATCTTAAACAACCACAAACATCCAAACAATTCCAGAGGGTAAACGTGCTCGGGAATGGGGTTAATATCAACAAATAAGGGGTAATAATCCATCAAGGTGACGGATTCACTCCCCGTGCCATAAGCTCACGATATCACCTCGAAAACGGTCTAATTTACCCAAAAATGTGCTGAAAGTGTGGTAAACGGGGGTAATTAATGCACCGGAGTCACGTAAAGTTGACTCCCATCACCCGGCCACCGGGACGGAACTTAGGACGTGCGTTCACTTGGTCAAAAATTGATTTTCTCATCTTTATCTTCAACCGACTTCACCTTTATCTCTTTTCCTTCATATAAACTCGATCCTTGACATCTTTTAATCCTCTTTTGAGCCAATATCGTGCAATCACAAGATAATAAGAACATCGCAAAATGTAATATCATCCAAATAAACATAAAATCATCAATAAAACACATAAATTAACCAATTTTGCGATTAACCCTTTTAAAACCTCATTCGCTCAATAAATCAATTAAACACCTAATTTCTATGCGAATTATACGAATATGGAGAGAATTGTTACAAAATATAACATATAAATCATCTAAAATCACCCTTAATGCACTTCCACGAAATGCTCCTAGAAAAGTTGGAAGGAGCGATCCGAAATTTGAATAAGAATCTTTGTGGAGCAAAAGGTAGCCACCCACTCGCTATCCGAACTTAGAAACCCAATTAGGTCAAATCATGAATACATTGAAGAAAATTTTGAGTGGTGGCCTCCCAAGCAATACTCGACTAACTCTGAGGGAAGTGAATGCGATTTTACAAGAAGTAGCGATATCTGGGGGTTGATTGGTCAAAGAAAGATAAAGTGACCGAGGTAGAAAATTATCTGAAATAAAGAAGATGAGGCTGAGGATTTGGAAAGAGGCAGGGTCGAAACTGAGTTAGAGGCAATGAGAAGAGAGTTGGCGGCATTCAAGAGAGATCTAGCAATTGCAAAGAAAGAGAGAGAGATAGAAATAGAGAAAGAGCAAGAGACTCAGAGAAATAAGGAAGAGTCAGCGAAGAAGCGGGATTGCATAGTGATAGATATTAAAGAGGAAGAGTCGAGCACCCTGTTAGGTGTAGTGCCCGAAAGACAATTTGTGTAATTGTTTTTAATAATGGATGACAGAATTTATCTCATCTTAGTTACTTGCTTTGTGCTTGTAAAGTAATACACTGCTACAAACCCTAAGTATATCTCAGTATGTAACCACTTAACTCAAGGTATGGATTACACGTGAGGATTGAGTTAGTGGAGATATGCTTAAACTGTTAGTCCGTGGTGAACTTAATCAGAGTTTAGGGTCTCTTGATTAAAACATCAATAATGCGCCCAGAAACCCTTAGGGTGTGATAGTCTTATCCGGACTATCGGTAGAGGGTACCTACGTGGGGCATTTATATATGATGGCATTCATGTAGGATTGGACCGATTTAATCAGATTTCTCGGTATAATTCCGTAATCGAGGAATCTTATTAAATCATTAGATGATCATATATAGATCAACCTTAATCCCGAGGTGATCACAGAGTGCTTTGCTTGTCTCGGGTAGTGTTTGATGTGTTAGTTACGGTTCACTTAAATATGTGTTCCAAGCCACTTCTCATTTGCACTATCTCCTCGATGAGTGAGTAGTTCGATTTTCACGCACATGGAATCCATTCCTTCCTCAAGGGAAATAGAGAGACAGTCCCTTTATTTGTTAGCCCTAAGAAAGTGATCGATCCCGGAGTTCGCATTTGACTAATTAGCTACTAGTCGATATGCATACTAATTGATCATCGTGGGTTAATGGTAAATAAGGATAAGATATTCTCGAGTCGGGTTCACGGAGACTTCCCACCGTAATGGACAATCTATTGAGGGTTAATCCGTATGTAGTGATTATATCAATGGACGCTTATTCACTCTATGGGTTGAGTATAAGTATACATCTATAATCGGTAGAGTTCGGTTCGGGTTTATGGTGGCGTAATCCCGGAATTAATAATTAATACTTATTCGCTTCGATGGATAATTAATTATTGAGCTACTTGGTTATAGTCCATGGTCCCCCGATGTGGCTTCTATAATTCGGAATGATATTCTTGTTATTTGGGTCTCATTGATAATTAATTGGTCGGGCTAATTAATTGATATGCATGGATATTATTTAGTTGGGCTAAATAATATAATACACATAAAAGACATTTTATGTGGGCTTTTAACCCTAATAAGTGGCGCTTATTATGTCTCTTTTAGCACAAGAATTAATTTTCTTGTGTTATGGAAAATAAAAGATATTCTTGTTATGTGATTGGTTGGATGACTTGTTATTTGATTTCCTATTGGTCAATACATGTCACAATTAGTCATTAAGGAAAATATTTTTTATTTTGTTTAATTAATTATTTATTTATTTAATTAATACTTGGAGACCAAGGATTTACTCTCCTATAAAATGAGAGTTATTCCAAGTGCAAGATATAGAAAAATTTCGCCCCACTTCATACAAAAAGAGAAAAAAAAAATTGTTTTTCTTGTCTTGGGTTTTAGAAGAAGAAAAAATATAAGTTTTTCTTGGTGTTGCATATCAAGAAGGTTCTCATATCAAGAAGGGTGTCCACCAACCGCCGTTTGGAGAACACATCGGAAGATCAAGGCGTCTCTTCCCGATATTGGTAACATGATCTTAACCCCCTTGTAGTAGTTTAAGTCCTTTAATTATGTATTGTGATGTATAAGTCATGATCCATCCACTGCGCGTAGATCTAACTCGTTTAGATCTAAGATCCTACATCCTTCACACCCCTGCCAGGAAAGAGGCTACAGCCGTACCGTCGAGGCCAAAAGCTCAAGGTAAGAATGATTTTATGCCTCCTCCCCCTCCTGATTTTGATGAGAGTACGCTGCCTTATCCACCTAAGGGTCCTAGGAAGAATTTTCTCACTAATAGTCAAAATAAGTTCCTAGACATTCTTAGGAAGGTAGAGATTAACGTTCCTTTGCTACAGAAGTCGCTAGTGTACCGGCGTACTATAAGTGTTAGAAAGGGGCGTTATCGAGTCGAGAGAAAATGGATCAAGTAGTAAAGCTGGGGGAGGAGTGTTCGGCAGTGTATGATAGTAAGATACCCCCAAAAATGAGAGATCGTGGCAGTTTTACCATCCCTATCACCATAGGCAATACTGTGATCGAGAATGTCTTATGCGATCTAGGAGCTTCTGTGAGCTTGATGGCTAGAGCCTTATATGTGAAGTTAGGGTTGGGAGAACTAGATCCTATGGGAATTACCTTTCAGATGGCTGATAGGTCAGTGAGGACGCCTATGGGGGTAGCGGAAGATGTCCTGGTGCAAGTAGGTAAGTTTGTTTTCCTAGTAGATTTTGTTATCCTCGACATGGAAATGGACTCTAGAACATCTGTCCTGCTTGGTCGGCCCTTTCTGACCACGAGTGATGCTCACATTGGGGTGAAAGAAGGAGTTATTTCATTTGGCATGCGAGGCAAGAGAGAGAAACTGAATGTTTACAAGGACAGAGGTCGTAAAGTTACACATGATGAATGCTTGTATGGCGAGTCTATATTTTCTTGTGTTGTGGCTCGTACTAACATGAAGGAAAGCAAGATCCCAATGAAAGGGAAGGTGGTGAGTTCACATGATGTTGTCGATGAGAGAAAGATCAAGATAGAGAATGAATCGGGATCGCCCGTCTTACCATTGATCCCAATGCTAGGAGAAGTACATGTTGATAACAAAGATGTCACGGGATGCCCCGAGGCAGCATCACGAGCTAAACGAGGTATGCCGTTCATTAGCTTTACTATGTTGATGTTTGTACTTGGTATATCTGTGAGCATGCTTAAACTGATGAGTACGGAATTTGGCTGAGTTGATTATGTGCTTAAGTGCTAGGTGATGCCTATTTGTTAGAGTTGTTTAAGTTTGTCTTGATTGGAGTATGCTAAGAGGTGATATAGGGGTCTTTGAGTATGCGCTACTTGTACTCGCCTTTGATGATGTATGCCTACGCACGTTGATGTTTTATATGATATTGTGCCTCTGTGGCCTTACCATTATGCTTAGATGTCTTGTGCTTTACCCTTACGGGTTCTCTATCCATCTATAGTGATCCATTTTGTGCGTTGCATATTGCGTGTCGAGTTTTCTGACGTGACAGGGCCTTACTATTGTTATACCCCCAATCCCTATTATATCTTTTGGTACGAGGACCTTGTCCTGAGCATACTTTGCGTTGTTTATGACTACTTTGATATAGGGATTCGGGTCATGCTTACACGAGGCTGTTACAGGATTCGATAGCGCCTTTCTGCCGGGTTCACAAGCTAAGTCTTCTTTTCGGTCTCATTCACGCACTGAGGACATTGCTTCATTCAACGTGGAGGGTGGATACGAATTAGCTTTATATTGTTTCAATTGATAAATATGCCGGTAATTGTGATATGCTTAGTTAATGTCCGGTTTCGAGTCAGTTCGTGCCTTAAAATTTTAAAAATTTTCATGGTTTCACTCCGCGTTATATGCATGTTTCTCACGATGGAGTTGGTAAATGTCTTAGTAGTCAAGTAATGTGTACAGGAGCGTTCGCAGAAGTGGCATTTGATACTGAAAGTTGGCTTAGAAGCCAAACGAGCGGCCAAATTACACCCAAACTGGCGTTTGGATGGGTTCAGCTCGAATATTGAGCTCATATTTAGCAAACGGGCGTTCAAGACAATCCAAACTGGCGTTTGCCCTCAAGACATGATCCATCAACCGAGCATTCAAAGAAGCCAAACGCTGGTTCACTGAAGAACAATTCCTAATCAAGAATCAGATTTCCAGGCAAACGGGCGTTCGCTAGGAGGCAAACGGGCGTTTGCCCTCGACAGCAGCGGATTTTGACCTAGCACTATAAATACGCAGCCCTATTCTTTCATACAGCAGTTTTTCATTACCTTAGGCATATTTGGGGCAATTTTGGTGCGGTTTTAATGTAGGTTGATCATACTTTTATCCGTTGATTCCTTAGTTCACATCCTTTGATTCTAAACACTTTCTATAGCTTAGATTTCCGTTTCAAGATCAAAGATTCAAATTTTAGAGCAATTATTTCTTCAATACGTTGTGGATCAGATTTTCGTCAGATTATATGGTAATGAATACTTTTTCCTTTATTGTTCTAGTTATGATTTCAATCTTTATTTCTGTTATTAGTACAATCATGAGTAACTAATTCTATGTGTAGTCGAATTATGTGAAAGTGAAAACCCTAAGGGGGGATGAGATAGGGAGTTGTGTAGTGCGTAATTGAATGTTTTAATGATTAATCCAAGTCCTGAAACTTATTATCACAGCTTTGAATTAGATTGATCACCTAGTTCATTGTCACACACATCGAACATTATAGATGTATTTTGCGGTGAGATGTGGGAAAAGGGGTTTTGGGATCGTTGCGTAGATTCGGCCTAGTTGTTAGGACCGTTTCCAATACCGAGTTTTGTCATCGTTGTTCGAGCAACTCTAGACCTTAATCATTTTAGGGTAATCGCTTTTCTAAATGGAGAGTCGGTTAGCTTCACATAGGGTGGTTAAATCGAGTTGTTCAGTCTAATCACTAGAATTAGGAGTTGGCACCCGTAGATGTCGTTAAACTACATAGGATAGGTAGGTCGGTTAAGACACGCTCCCCGTCAAGTCCTTCCTAAGGGGTAAAAGTAGTTCGTGGGATCAAGTTCAGCTATGCCTTTTAATACTTGAAGTAAAACCGATAGTTTAATCTTTATTTCTGCACTAGTATAAGACCTTTCCACCTTTGATTGACCTGAACCAAGTTACACATCAGCTTTGGTACTTAGACTTACTCCTTGTGGATACGACCTTGTGACCACTATACTCCCATTGACCCGATACTCTGTCGGTGAAACTTAGCGGTCAAGTATTTTGCTATCATCAATAAGAGGTTACAACTTACACAAGTTAGTTACAAACCAAATTTCACTTCAAACTCTATATAAGTTGAGATTGGATGTTCCATTAATTAATTAAGTTCAATGTATTTCCTAACTGAAACAATAATAAATTTCTAGTTCTCAAGTTTCCGCCATTCTTGTAATTCAAATTTTATGAAGATATTTATCTTCTTCTTTCTTGTTCTTAATTCCAGAAATCTTTTCTAGTTTGTTGTTCTTCAATTCAATTTTAGATTCTTAACATCCACTTCGGTATTAATTTCGGATAGTATACAATATAATTTACCGGGAGCCAATGGTATCATTAAATACTACTTAATTAGTAGAAAATGATAGGCTTTTGAATCACTCGACTTGGATACTAAGTGAATAAGAAATTAATGCTTAAAGTTAGATTAATGGATGCTTATTCAAATCGAACCGCTTTATTCGAATTGTTGCATTGCATCTATTCACTCAAACCAACCAAATTGGTACAACGCTTTTAAACCGAATGAGTGTCTTTTAAATCATTTCATATGCAAATTGTTGGATTCAAGAGATGCATCGGTTCGAATCATAAAGGTGCATCACTTCAGTGAATCAATACGTGGAAGAGATGCATCATTTAATGGAATGTTGCTATTATTCTATAAATAAAAGTATTCCTCAATCCACTCAAAAAAAAGTATTCCTCAAATGAGAATTAAACAATTTTTTACACTAAAATTCTGCAGCAATTTTGGAAAAACATATTTTATACTTCGCATTTTCAAAGTCAATAAGAGATTTCATACTAGGGTTTAAAGTTCGCTGCTTCTTATTCATTACAAGTGTCATATGATCAGAAAGTAAGGATGGTTGTATATTGGGAGACGATTGCGATTACTGTGGACACGTATTTGGTGCAAATTCGTCTTAAGTATACAGTGTCAACTCGCCTTAACCCATAAGTTGAGGCGATATTTTATACTTTGCATTTTCAAAGTCAATAAGAGATTTCATACAAGGGTTTAGAGTTTGCCGCTTAATTCATTACAAGTGTTACAAGTGTCATATGATCAAAAGGTAATGATAGTTGTATCTGAGGAGACGATTATGATTACCGTGAACACGTATTCGATGCAAATTGCCTTAAATATACAGTGTCAACTCGTCTCAACCTATAAGTTTTTGTTTTACATATTTTCTATCGTTTTAATTTTTCAGCAACTATAGTTTTGTTTAATTTATGTCTAAAATGGTGTTAGCAGCATGCTAATTGGGTTGAATGTGCCATCAAATTTCAAATTCATCATATGATAAGATAAGAGTTTAATCTTTGGCCCTTTGCAAGTGTTTTAATGGAGCTAACACAAGCCACATTGTGTGTTTGGGTGATCAAATTCTTATCGAGGCATATTGTCAAACACATTATTTAAATAGTTAGTTAAGCTTGTTAGAGGCGGTTGTCATTGATTAAGTGTTGTTATTGTAACTTAAAACACTCCTATATATACTCAATTGAGGTGCTAAGGTAGTTAAATAAGTAGAAGAACTCAATTGAGAGAATTAGAGATCAATTTTGTCCTTTGGGAAGTTCCCGTCACTATTGTGTAGGAAACTCCTGTCACTATTAATGTTCATGAGCTTTCTCTTCGATATTCCTTCTCTTTTGTATTATTTCAAAAAATTCCACATGTTCATTGAACAAATATAATATCTCACTTATCTATTATTCAAAAGAGAAATAATGTAATTAATTTTTGAATTAGAGATATTGACATACATACAATGATAATTATCTACCTCATCATCATCTTAAATTTTCGAGAGAGACAGTAATTCAACATGGTATCAGAGGAGGAGATCTTGAGTTCAAACTCAGGTTCAAGCACAGTCTTCCCAAGAAAAAACCTACTGTTACAAATGTTGGGTCTCTTTCTTTTCTTAGGGCTACACTTGAGTGGGCGTATTGACATATATACAATGTTAATTATCTATCTCTCGTTAAGATGATGCACACACACACATCTGCTTAAACTTTTGAGAGATATGGTAATTCACACTTGAGTGGCGTATCGACATATATACAATGTTAATTATCTATCTCCTAATCATTTTAAGTTGACCCACACTTGAGGTGACGTATTGACACATATACGATGTCAATTATATATCTATCTTCCCGTCAGCTTAAGGTTTTGAAAGAGATGGTAATTCAATAAGAGAAACCAATTTTTTTATGTTTTTCCTTTGTTCCTTTTAAGTATTGTGATTTTATTTTTTACTAATTTGTGTTTGATGTACTAATTAACCAAAAGGGCTTGAAAACTGATACTAGTAGATGTGGGTATTGTAGTAGTTGTGGGTAAGTTAAAGCTCTATGTTACCCTAAATTCGACAATGGTTACGGTGTGTTCATCTAGAGGCTGCGTTTTGTAACTATATATTTGAAGATTGGGATAGGCTATTAATGTATTATGAGAGTTGAACAACCTTCGCTCCCAAAAGCGATAGCTGATGGGGAAGGAGACAATGTTAGGAGACAATTAACAATTTATATACTTCTACACGTCCCCTCATATATGGGCCTAATATACTTTTTTTTAAAGGGGCCCAACACTTAAAACAATAACTTTTCTTTTGGAAGATTGTGCTTTGAGCGGAGTTTGATCTCTTGACTTCCTGCTCTGATACTAATTTGAATTAACATCTCTCCAGACCCGTCCCTAGGCATAGACCAACAAAGCCACAGCTTAGGGTCTTCGAAAAATGTTCAAATTTAGGGCTCGTGTTTTTTTATCCAATAAGTTATATTAGTCAAATCACATGACATATATTTTAAAAACCGTTTGTCTTTTTTCAAAAGGCCTAGTTTTGATAAGTTGGCTTAGGACTTCTACACACTCAAGTACGGCCCTGCATCTCTCCTAAAAGCTTAACCTTATGGAGAAGGAGACATTTAACATTTGTATACTTCAACAATGATGTTATAGTCGTTGTTGAATTTGTATAGAAGAAATTTGGTTGATTGTTGTTTATGCTGCAAAGGTAGATTTGTCGCAGCGTCGGGATAATTCATGACACTTGTGGTTCCATTGGTCAATCCTCATGGGCAACAAGATGGTTAAAAGCCCACCTTATAGATTTTGATTTCAAAAGCCCACGTACCCCAAAACTAGAGTTGAGAAAGAAGAAAGAAACAACAGAAATTAGATAGTTGTAAGCAGCAGTAAAAAATAAATAAAATAAAATTTTAGCCAAAGTAAAGCTAAACAACTGCTTTGGTTCAAGCCGGAAAAAATAGAATACTATAGGTAAGTTTTTTTTTTTTTCCCCACAAACGACGAAAGTTTTATTACCGAATAGGAAATTCACAACAAAAACCAGTCAAAGCTAGACTAAAGACGCGGCCTAATGCCACACTACAACGTGGCCTAACGCCGCACTAAACCCGGGCCTAATGCGGACTAGCTAACAAACCGACACAAGAGGAAACTACAACACAACAAAGTCGAGTAATACATTGGAGTAATACATTGGCAGAGAGTGCTCAACAAGAAAAGAAAAAATTTCTTAAAGAGATATACACATTCAGACACATGGATCCTCTAAATGCAAGCTATTACCCGACAACACACAAATTACAGACTAAACAACGAAAACAAACTACTACAACCATAGAAAAAAACATAGGTATCTAGACTAAAACAAAACAGCCGCCGGCACCGCCATACACCATCACCGACCGAGAAGAGAGCCCGCAAGCCTGACATCGCTTTCCGGTAGGCGAAGGCAAGCAACAAGCTGCACTAAAATCCACCGGCAATCCAGGTCCGGCACCTGCGACCCAGACAATGAATAGACGGCGGAGAAGACATTTAAATCCGGCACCATCCGCTAGAATTGAAAAGTAGGGGCAAAAAGCACCGGGATCAAGTAGATCACAGGCGGAGAAGCACAACCCGCAGCAAATGGTAACGCCGGTGACCGATTGAAAGCCTCCCAAGCCGCGGATCTACAAAACTCCGCCAAAAGCCACCACCAAAAGTCAACGGAAAAGCCAACGGCTTCCATCTCGCAACAAACTAAGGTCAACATATGCCTTCAAAGCCATAAACGGGAGAAGGAAGCAAGATCTTCCGGCCATCTGAAAGCTCCGGGAAGAACAAAGAAGGAGGTAGATCTAGAAAAGAAGAGCCTGGGAAGAAAGCAGAGGAGGAGAGTCAGAGAAGTAGCAAAGCTGAAAAAGAATAAAAGATAATGAAATAAAAGAGGGCGGACGCCGGCTGAAAACGCCGCCGGCGCCAGAAAACGGGAATGTGCGAGGCCTAGGTCTTGGACAGAGAGTTTTCTAGAGAGTTTTCAGGAGAAGTTTTTCCACTATAGGTAAGTTCTATTACATCACGAAATTGTTTATGACGTCGTTGTAAAGTCCCACATCGGTAAATTAATAGAATTCTTACCCCATATAAGTGTGAGACATAAAGGTCTTGTCAACTCGGTTATCCCTTTTAAACAAAGCGATGACGGCGGTCTAAGCAGTTGACCGGATCATTTATGACTCATTTAACGCTATCAGACCCGGGGTATGGGGGTGTTACAGAATCAATGTCACGAGTTCATAATGTCTTCCACATCTCAACGCTAAAGAAATGTTTGACAGATATGGGTGTGAGAGTTGATGTGGACCCAGAATTGATTAAAGAGAATCTCACGTATTAAGAGAGACCGATCCGGATTCTCGAGAGGAAGGTGAAGTCGGTCAAAGGCAAGCAAATTTCGTTAGTGTTGGTTCAATGGAGCAACCATACTCCTTCAGAAGTAACGTGGGAAGTTGAGAAGGATATGACTTCAGATTCCTCAGAGTTTCGAGAACTTCCGTGTATGTCAAGTTTCGAGGATGAAAGGGTGGAATGTAAATATCCATGAAATTAATCAAAGGTAAAAGGTTAATTGGATTTTATTTATTTTTAAATAAACCTATTACCTATTTTGCATTAATTAAAATTAATTGGATAATAAGGCATTTATGGAATTTATTCTATTTAAAACTCCTACCATAACCCTCTCCTCTTTATGCGATTAGCATTTTCCCCAAATCAACTTTGTCAACTAAATTTATCGAAGCAGAGAAGAAACTTAAGAAAATACAAGAGAAATCTTCTTATTCGAGCGATCCAACCGACGCTTTTGCAGATATTTCATACCAAAACATTCGGAGAACGAGAGGGTCGCTTTACGCAAGAATCACCTTGATCAGGTTGGTAATTGAAAAGCCTTTTTTTTAGAATATAAGGTTTCCTTGTGAATTCGTAGCAATTAGGTGTTATAAAGCGCTATAGATTAATTCTAGAATGGTATTCAGAGCCGACTATCAGACGGAACTATGCGATGCACCGTGCAAGAAGACGGTGTAAGGATGGCCTCTAGTTACCTCTGGTAGGGATGATCCAGGAGCAGTCTTGGCCGTTCTAGCGCGGACGACAGTCCTTATAAAGGAGAGAATGTAAAGTCTCACATCGGTAAAGTAATAGAATGTTTACCCCGTATAAGTGTGAGACATAAAGGTATTGTCAACTCGGGTTAGCCATTTTAGACCAAGCGAGGAAGTCGGCCTAAGCAGTTGACCGGATTATTTGTGACTAATTTAACGCTATCAGACCCGAAGTATAGGGGCGTTACAGTCGTAAATGTTAATTTTTCTATGTAACTATGATGTTTAAAGCAAACTGGTGTAGTAAAAAAAACTCACCGCACTATGTTATATTTAGGGGGCTTTTATTCGCACCACGCCAATTCTACCGCTGCACCACTTTATAGTTTGCACCACAGCTTAAAAGAAAAATCTACCTTTACACCACAATGATTTTGTAACTTATTTAACTCTTTATTTACACCACAATTTCTACTTTTACACCACACTTTATAACTATTTCCACACCAATTTATGTTTATTACGAATTAGTCCCCCTATTTTTACCTACCTTATATCACACACCTCTACCTACAAACCCCAAAATTTCCCCCCATAAACACCTTCTTCTTCATTAAACCCATATCACAAACCTTGATCTTCACATAGTATCACCATTTCACAAATCTTTCATCTTCATCATCATCATAAACCCACATCACTTTCTCAAAAAAAAAAATTCATCTTCTAATCTTCTTCTTCTCCATCTTCTTCATCAACACATTTGTTTCATCTTCATCAATTTCATCATCCTCACCAATTTTTTTTCCTCATAATCATATCTACACCAAATCATTCAATAGCACAACCAAAAAAAAGCTTCTTTGGAGGGTTATAACAATTTTCAATGGATGATGACAAGGAATCAAAATCACATCTTGGACAAAATAGGGTTTCCAACACCATGGATGAGAAGGTACTTTTGAAATCAATAACCTATTTGATGTTCTTTTCCTTAAATTAGCATTTCAAAATGCAATAATGTAAATGAAATGAGGATATTGAATCGTCATTTTTGTTTGGGGAATGATTTGTAGCCAAGTTTAAGCCTTTTGCTACGTAGATTTCGCCCAGATCGATACAACCATACCAATGTCGGATTTCATATATTCGACCCTGGTATGGTCGATTCTCACGAGTTTATGCGACACTGTTAGGGTCGCATGTGGGCTAGTTCGACCTTTTCAGGATCGAATATGGATATTTCGACCTTCTCAGGGTCGAATGTCTAAATTGTTTCACACTTGGACATTGTCCAAGATATGTGCACCCTATTATGGCGTTTTTTACGTGTAACAATCGACTTTGCACCCTATTATCCTTGATTTTGCCCTTATTATTCATGATTTTCACCCTATTATTCATGATTTGACGATAGTATATAACATTACTGTGGACGACAACATTAGCCATAATGATGGTCGTGATGACAACGCACTCTAGTGAGGATGAAATGATCGCACTAGAAATGTTGAACCAAAACATGGCGTTAGTGGTAGTAGATGAAAATACACCTCTCAATACTTTTACCGGTGATGCATTCAATACTTGAATGTAATTATATATTCACCGATGTGACGTTAGATGTGAAAACATAATCCCACGATCGCTAATTGTTGGTAATAATGACATGTGTAGGTATTCAACACCGACATGAAGCTATTGAATGGATGAAAGAAGTTGCAAGCAACATTGGGATTGTACTAATCGGTGGAAGTCGACTACTCAAAAGATCAAGTCCTTATGTGAAATACGCTTGTGAAAGGGGTGGCGACGTGCGCGCAAGAACTATGTGAAGAAGGATGGAGGTGTTGGGAAAGGTAAGCCCGAATACTTTCACAAAAAAATGTGGGTGTCCATTCCTTTTGTTATTGAAGAGTGAGAAGGCAATCGGCGGATGGCGGGTGAGTGTGAAAATGGTTATCACAACCATGATTTGAACAAATCAGATTTGGGACATTCGCTCAAGGCGTTTGTCAAAAGATGAGATAGACCTTGTTAAGAGTATGACGAAGAGCGGAGCATGCCCTGAGAGATATACTCAAGGCATTGAGGGACAGAATGGAAAGAATGCAACTTCAGGCAAACAATCTACAATCAAAGAGTTAAGTTGAAAAAATAGAGAGAAACAATCGGACAAGAATTCAAGAGGTCTTTTCAAGGCTCGTGAAGAGGAAGTGTTTTTTCGTTACTTAAAAGATGGAGAAACAAATAACACATGTGTTTTGGGTTCCAAAGGACTCATTCTCATTGGTGAAGGATTTTCCACATGTGTACTGATCGATCAGACTTACAAGACAAATAAGTATAAGTTTCCTTTCTACAGATTGTTGGGGTCACCTCTACCAACATGACATTCTCAATTGGTTTTGCTTTTCTAGGAAATGAGACAACTTCGAAAGTTACGAATGGGCCTTACGAAAGCTTCACGAGGCACTTATCACCGTTGACACTCGGTTAAAGTGATTGTTACCGACAAAGAACAAGCTTTAATGTCCGCCATTCGCACAAGATTTCCAACATGTAAAAATCTTTTGTGTCAATGGCACGTAGAAAAGCGAAGGCAAGCTAAGCTTAGACAACATTAAGTGTAGAAGCATCCGGCCGAGATTGAGAAGATGTGGAAGAGAATTATATATAGTGACACCGAAGAAGATTACTTGGTGGAGTGGTGAAATAAAGACCAACGTAAGCGTGAGTGTATTCAATTATTTGGAGGAAAATTGGTTAGGCGATTGCAAAGAACAATACGTGATTGTTTGGATGAATAAAGTGTTCCATCTTGGGATCACCCACACTAGCAAGGTTGAGTCTGCTCATGCAGTTTTAAAGAATTGGTTACGTATTTTCAAATTGCGACATGGCAACCGGTGGAAATCGGTGTCCAACATGTGTGTGCAACAGTTTCGAAACATAATGGCGTCATTTGAAACATCAAGAACAAAGTGGCCTTCGAAGTTAGATGGGAAAACGTGGTGTCGCAATCTACGTGGGTATGTGTCACTAGAAGCTTTGACTTTGATCGAGGAAGAGGTGGATAGATCGAAGAAAGTTGCTTTGGACTCAACAGATTGTGAGTGTGTTTGTAGGAAAACGCACGGGATACCTTGTGCACACGAGATTTTTCGCATCTTACAGACCAGTGAAACCCTACCTCGGGCTTGTGTTCATGACCATTGGAAAACGTTATCATTGGATGGGCCATCAAGAGATGATATCATTGATCCAACGAGACATATTGCTCGTTTTGTTGAAGTGTTTAACAGTTCAACCAATACACAACAAATGGAGATGGTCCAACGACTGGTAGAAGTGGTTGATCCGGCTAAAACAACGCTTAGTCAACCAAAAGTGAAGATAAATCTTGAGGAGGCCGAAGCGAAGGCAACAGCTAAACGTAGGATGGCAAATGACGAGCGTTCAACAACAAGATTGCCCTCATTGCATGAACACGTGGATGAGAAAAATCAAAATGAGGTGAAAGAAGAAAATAAAAGAAGTAAAAGATCAAGAACATGCAAGGCGAGCAATAAAGTGGAGGACGGTATGACGAGTGTTGATTCCACAAAAGTGGAGAATCTTATCATGAGGAGTATAGATATACCCGATCCATTTCAAGAATTCATCGAGTGTGTCATTGATGTAAAAGGTGATGGTAACTGTGGATATCGAGCTGTTTCTGTGGCAATCGGTTTGCCTGAGAATGAGTGGCCTAAGATTAGGCGAGATTTGTTTTTGGAGCTTAAAGGAAATGAGGAACACTATGACAAATTGTTTAGGATGAAAGGCTTGAGTGTTCAACTTTTAAAGGGAATCGATTTTAAAGGCAAAGGAAGATGCTCGGAGAAATTTTGGATGAAGACAACACCAATGAATCAAGTTATATCGAAAAGTACAACGCCGTTGTGACTTTGTTTTGTCCTCAATCTAACGGCGACAATCGTAACGTGTTTTCCAACAAAAAGAAGCCGAGAACCCTCATCCCTTGAATATCATACTTTTGTTCAAGAATCATCACTACGCGTGTGTTATGATGAAAGATGATTGTCCACTACCTCCTATGATCAATCCGTGGAAGGAAGAAGCCCCAAAGTGTCGGAAGAAGTCAAGATAGCATGGCTATAAATGTTTGGAGAAAGGGTTGACAAGGAGAGAGAGATCATATATCCTAATGGTCGCTCCGCAGTCAGTCGTTGGCGTAAAAGATTGATGGATTTCGGATGTAGGCATTATCTTATGTGTCATTTTGCCAATTTCACTTTTGATCCACCATCCTTTTGAACTATGTTGTTGGTGGAAGTTCATTTTGTAAACAAAACTCACTTTTGTATTTTATCTTGTATGCCTTATTTTCATCTTTACATACAAATTTCGTAAATGTTTGAGTATTCTAAAAGGAAAAAACAGGAGAACCGACTTCAATGAGGTCGAAACTAGTAGACACGACCCCCATGAGGTCGAAAACAAATAGATTCGACCCTATTGAGGTCGAAAACAACTCTGTATCGGGAAGCAACTTTTCGTAAAGTCGTATCTCATACAATCGACACCCAGGAGGTCAAAATGGTTGTGGTGTAACAAAAATCGAAAAAACAGGTACAAGCGACCCCCATGAGGTCGAACCCATTAGAAACGACCCTCATGGGGTCGAAAATAGATAGAAGCGACCTTGTGGTGGTCGAAAACAACTCTGTATGAAGATGCGACTTCACGCAAAGTCGGATCTCCTAGACTCGACACCTAGTAGGTCGAATGTTCTATATTCGATCAGATTAAGGTCGCTTTCTATTAAAGAACATGAAATATTTGTGTCCTTCTTTGCTTAACACTTATAACACGTAGACAACAAGATTTTTGAGGTTTCCATAATAGTCAAAGCCTTACGGGCGATCAAAGCCATGTTCAATACTGAATTAGTCAAAGCCATACGGGCGATCAAAGACAAGTTTAATACAAAATAGTCAAAGCATACGAAATTTGTCACAAAATAAATTAAGGTCATATGTAGTTATCAAGTACAATCATTTTCTTTTGTCTTTCGGTTTCCTTCTCCAATAGAATTGCCTTCCTTTTCTCGCTTTGGCATCATCCTTACATTTGTCTCTTCCAACATCGGATGGTTCGTATATTTTAATACCACCGGGATTCCTGACGGATTTACTCTTCTTTTTCCCGGTATCTATGTCATCGCTGAGCTTCCTTTTCCTTTTTCCTTCTCAAAATTAGATTTGCTCTTTTTTCTCGCATCTCGCAACAATTGTAGATCGCTTTTTCTTTGTCACACCCGATGATGTCACACCAATCTCCATATCGCCAGCCCAAGCAAACCCTTCTTTGAGTACGTCCACTACAGCCTGCAATGCTTGATACAACTCATTCTTTGTTGGCTTTAAGCCCTTTTTCAAGTATTCATCACCCAAGTCGATAGCTTTCCTCATCCAACGACCCTATGCAAGTGAAATAAGTAAGATTTAAGCATTATTCAGAAAATTAATATATTACCAGTGTATAGATCCATACTTGTTCGTATCCACCACTTTCAAAGACCGACGAAGGCAATTCATGATTAAGTTTGATTATTGCAGATGATTGGTACCATTCATCGTATTCCTTAGTGCATTGCCCATTCTTCTTCGCACGTGGGCCTCTCAAATTTTCGGAATAAGATGGTAAGTATATTCCTCAAAATCTTTGTCCCGATTATCAAACTTTGCAAGGTAAGCTTGGACTTTCAAACGAGATGTTCTCTTTGCAAGAATAGGACATCCAGGCGTGTCCTGCACACGGCCAAATTGTCTCACAACTCTGTTTGGATGATACGGCTCTTTCATGTTGTCAACAACCAGACATCCACGAAACCAAGCAACCTCGTGTGGATCCTCACTCCTTTTACGATACGGGTCCAAAGAAACTACAAAGAATAAGATAAGGATAACAAAAGTCATAAGTGTGTTTGTTCACTTAAACTCCAGCTTTATAAGTACGCATAAAACTTACATCTTCCTTTGTCATATTGTCCAACTCCCCCCTCACATACTTCAATTGTTTATTTGCAGCTTCATCCGCCATGTGGAATGACGGATTCCATTTCTGTGTTCTGATATCCTCGTGGGTGATCGCTCTCCTTTTTTAGAGGCCGTTGTTTGGGACAATGTTCAGTATATCCATGCCTGAAAGAAGAAAATACCACATTTCTCATGAGATTTTCTTCATAATTATAATGAAGACAAAAAGTAAAAATTTAGATGTACCTCCAACAAAGTGAGATATCCACATACACCTTTGGTCTCATAAGTGGATGCTTTGCTAAGCATCCTATATAAATAGGCCAATGTGCCCGCACCCCACGCCATTTATCCAATTGCTTCAAATCTTGTAAATAGTAAAGATATTTTACCTTCACTTTATCCCCTCGATCTGTCTTGAAATAAAGTGCATCCCAAAAGTACCAACAAAAACCTCTCGTGATTTGCTCGGCGGAAGCATTGCAACGCCTATTTTTAGACCTTGACAAATTGTTAATAATCCATGATGTCCTCGTGAGAATATCCCGAGCAACGAGCCGCTTCTTCCTTCACATTTTGGACAGGTATTCCAAGAAGATTTGATATCCAGACATCCAACGTAACAACTTATGGCCATTTCACTTCCTCCATCGTCTTTCCAATTATAGGGATTTCTAACAATTGTTCAACATCATCCAAAGTTATAGTCGCCTCACCGAAAGGCATGTGAAATGAAGTTGTTTCAGGATGCCAACGCTCAACAAAGGCCGACACAAGAACCTTATTCGCCGACTTATAAGAACCATTATACAGGCGATACAAAATCGTTTTTTAATCATATTGCGTGTGGCCTCTAACTCCTCGTACAAATCCCAAGTATGCATTTTGTTTGTGTATTGCTTGCACGTAATAAATCCACGATCCTTTCAAAGCAAAGTAAAAATGGTAGATGTCGTTAATCAAATCCATATCATAATTAAAACGCTTTACATTGTAAGAGATAACATATGTTTACCTCCTTCTTCGGTAGATGATGTGCTACGTGATCATGCTTTTATCGCATGCGCCATAGTTAAACACGCCATCATCGCCTTCTTCTCCACTCCTCAAAAAACCTCTTCACTTCGCTTTCTTCTTCATCCTCGCTATGGCTCCTTCATCACTTTCTTCTTCATTCCGATCATCGCTCCCTTCACTTCTCTCTTCATCTCTCTCTTCTTCAACGCCTTCAATTTCATTATCTTCGTCTTCACTACCCTCCTCTCCACCACTATCTTCTTCTTCGAATCTTTTGCTTCCCGTTTCTTTTTCTTCGCAAGATCTTCATTACGTATTTTTCCTTGCTTCAAGTATTAACACTTTTCTCCCCACAGTGTTTACCCCTGCTCCTTCCAAATGTGTACTTGTTTTTCCTTTTCTATAAGAGGCGCCATTGGTTGACGCTTTTGTGACAAATCTCATCATTCATGACCTACTTTGGCCCTTGTCCTACCCATCTGCACACAAAGATGAAAAGACAAGTTCATGTCATTTCTCATTTACTTAAACACAAGCTACAATCATTAATGATATTGGTTTCATGATCTAATCATTTTCACAAAAGAATAAAACTCGGTTCCAGGAGAAACGACATTACCATGGTCGAAACTAGTAGAAACGACCTTACGCAAAGTCGTTCCTCGGTGATGATAAATGGTGTGGTCGCTTTACACAAAGACATGCGACCCCCACAAGGTCGCATGTCAACACTCTATTTTTTCTACACACGTGTAAAGCTCAATTCTTTGTTTACAATCGACATCATCAAAGTAGTTTCTTGCTTCTAGCATCTTTATACATTCATAACATAACTATGTGCATCAACAAAATTACTACTTGTGCATGATCCATTCTCTTAAGCATTTTAACAAACACTTGGTAAGCATATAAAATAACTTGAAGAAACCTAACAATGGCTATCAAAATACGTTAAATGAAAGATGATAAACACTATATAAACGATATCGTGCCTTGTTTAACACCTTTGAAGCAATGAAAATTGATCTTGTACTTCTTGATTGGTGAAGTTGAAAATATGAAATTCAAATGGGTTTTTTGAAGAAATGAAGAAGAGGAAATTGAGAAGAAGGTGGAAGAGGGGGTGGGTTTTGTGTGAGAAATGTAAAAATTAGTTGGGGAAGAAGATGAAATGGTGGGGTTTTTTACAATTGGAAAAGAAGATGATGGGAAGAAGGAGAAGAAGATGGGAAGAAGGAGAAGAAATGGGTAGTTTTGGTTTGAGAATTGAGGGGTTGGGGGGGACGTGTTTGAGGAGAGATTTGGTGGGGAGGGGTGTTTTGTATTTTTAAAGTTTAGGATATATATATAAATATTTAAATCTTGAAATAGTAAAAAAATATTGGCAATATGATGTTTTTATATAAGTTTTGAAAAGTGATCATGGTGTAGTGGTAGATTTTTATTTATTAAAATAATAAGTGTGGTATAAGAGGTAAATGACATATTTTTCATAAAATTGTGGTCTGCAAATGAGAATTAGCGTGGTGCATGAATAATATTCCCTATATTTATTGATAGAAGGACAAAGCCCCTTATTTAGAAAGCCTTTGAACTTCTTATGGTTAAAATATTACAATAATTATTTCATAAAAATAAAACAATAATAATTTGTGTAGTCATGAAAATATTTTTCGATTTGCCATCCTCATTGAGAACATTACCTCTCAAGGGCGGTTTTTAATTTCAACGCAGATTGAGAAATTGCTAGTCCCAAACTCAAGCATAAGAGGGAATTGGACCTGGCTTCAAAACAGTTAGTCGCTTCCAAAGCCCACAATCACTGAAATTGTACTTTGTCTTCTAACAAATATATAAACAATTGGGGCTCAATTCCACTTATTATTAGAGATGACAACGAGTACAAGTGGATATGGGTTTGGAAGTATTCATATCATACTTATCAAAACAAAATAATTACTCATACCTTACACATTACTCATACACGTAGAAAATTCAAATTCATACCCTCCCCATGAGTATAAAGGGACATCAATTTTGATCCAAACTGATGGATATCCACCCAACATTACCCGTTAGGTTAGGGTATTTTTTAGGGAAGGGATATGAGATTCATATTTCAAAACCTGCCGCAGGTAGGACAGGGTATGGATATGAGGTTTCTATCTTTCATAATACCCACCCAACCCACGATATATATATATATATTATAATGACTACTTACGTTAGAAAACAACAAAACATCTGACAAAAAAAGAAACAATATATCAATTAACTGTAATGTAAATAACGCTATTATCTCTTTTATATATCAATTGTCGAGGTCAAAATCCTTGTTTTTTTCTCTCCCAATCGATTCTTCCGTGCTTTCAAAATCAGGGATGAAAGGTGCATTTTTTTTTTAAATATTTTCTTTTTAACTTTTATGAATGTATTCCTTAATATAATCTATCATTCCCTCATATCAATTGTCAAACCCAAAATCCGTGTCAATCCTGTTACGGTGTATATTAATTTTTTTTTTCTTCACAACTCATTATCAACGGTACATATAACCTTTGTGTCATTTGATTGAGATTACAAACGGTTGTCTTATATTATTAATCTATCTGTTGAAAATACGATCTTGGAATTTCGAACACCTTTGTTTGTTTCTTTTTTTCTTAAAAAACTGACAATTTTATTTATGCTTTTAAGTTAAGATAAACATTTTTTGTCACATTTATGATATTTTGGTAGTCTACATGATGTTTTGTCATGAATCATGGTCATAAATATTCTTTTTTCAATAATTTGTAGGATTTATAAGTCATTTTTCATGGATGAAACTTATTACCCCACAGAACAACTATCACGTTCTAAGAATTCAACACATTCAGATACACAAAGACGAGGAAAAAACACCCACAAATATCACGTTCTAAGGTTTCAACACATACTTTAAGACTCGATGTTGTGTATAATTTCGATGTTTAATTATAATAGAACCATATATCCATGGATATCCATAGACCCTGTATATCCACATGAGTACGGCATTGCATTACTAAAAAATTTATACTCGCATGGCAATGGGTAGGGTATGGGTAAGATTTGTTTTTTGATAGGTAGGGTATGGATATATAAAATCCGTGTCCACCCGCATCATTGTCATTCCTACTCTCGAGGATATCCACGGGTCCATGGATATCCATTGATATTTGATTTCATCCTTAACCAAACATCTTAATTTTATAAAATGCAGAAAGAGAATTTCAATCAGTAACACAAAAATGTTTCGCTCACCATAAATTTTGTTTGTTCTTTTATTCCATGACACCACAAAATTTCATTTGTCACACTTCATGTTAAATCGTACTACGGTATAAACAACATAAGAATTGAGGTTCGTTTTATAAATTAACGTTACTGATTCAAACGTTACACACCATCATCCTAACATGTGACTTGAATGAGGCGATCATGGGTTCCTTGTCACTCCTTCTGGTGCCATTAAGGAGGTTTTGATTGGTGAGACTCGTGCACTTTATCACGCATGCCATAACCACATGACCCGTGATGTCTTTTGTGGATTTTCGAGCCCCTCGCCTCTTTGTAATAATAGTTTTGTCATGGAAAAATTAGTTTATAGTCCACTTTTTCCTCCTTAATTAAGTGCTAATCCAGCTTCAATTTTTTAGTTTCATTAAGAACAAATAAATTCCACCGGACGAATATACCCCTATTCTCTCACAAAACATATCCCTCCTCTGATCTCAAGACGTTGACGGTTTTCACCATCAACGATGGTGCATAACAAAAGGATTGTGGTTCATGGGTTATCAGAGCCGTTCCGGCATGTGAATTTCATGGCTGCCCGGCAAGTAAAACGGCCCTCTGGCAGCTGGAGCTATGCTAAAAATAATGGTGCCCGACAAATAGCAACGCTGGTGGATCCCATACTGACTAATGCTCGGAATAGTTTGGTGCTTCATGTTTGGGATCCAGTGTAAGTTCAAAGAATTCCACATTGCACAATGATGAAAGAATTCAAAGATGGAGATCAAAAGAATAGATAGAAGAGGATGAATGTACATAATAGATTCATGACTGATAAGAAGAAGGTGCCTGTTAATATGCTTTGATTCTTCTATCTATGGTATATTCAGTTTATGGACATTTCGGTACGGTGAAATTCATGTTGTTGTCTCTGTCATTTCTTGTTGTAACGAAGACGATGGGTGAGAATCTACAATAATACCTTGGACCATGTTGTGAGAAAGTTGTTGTTCAGAAGTCTTGCTTTGTTCACACATTAAATACTTGCTTAGATTAGCTATATAACACTTCCATTTGAATTAACCCGAACTAGCTATAAGAGTATGGTTTTAGTTTGACTGGGAAAATGTGTGAATTTCCATATGCTCCATGGATTAATTTGCACTTGTATTGCTTGTGGCTTAATTCAATCAAATCCAGTATTTTTCTGAATTGTTATTTCTGCTGTTGAATGTTTTTCTCTTTTTTTGCATATTGAAATTAGTTATTCCCCCTTCCAATTTGTATGGATTTGATATCATATATCTTTGGTTGAATGCACATAAATGTAGCATACCATGGCTTTGGACATCTTAAGCCATGAGCTGTCTTCATGGAATTTTGGAAGGATTTGAGTTCTTTTGATAGCTAGACCATGACCGGATGTCTTGTTTTCCATGGAAACAAGAACTTCCAGCCTTATATATAAGCCAGATATGATATTGTGTCCCTTGAATTATGCCTTAAATGAGCTAAATTTGTGTGTCTTGAAGTAGTCACTTGAATTAATCCTTAAATGAGTCTGGTACTATTTACTGATACCGTTACTGATAATGTGTGCCTTATATGATATTGTTAGTGATATTGTGTGTCTTATATGAGCCTTATATGATATTGTGTCCTTTGAATTAAGCCTTAAATGAGCCTTATATGAGCCAGATATGTGTTCCTTGAAGTAGTCACTTGAATTAAGCCTTAAATGAGCCTCGATCATCGATATTGATACCGATATTGTTCAATCGACATCGTGTTAGTGTAAATCTTTGCGCGATTAAATTCGGCTTTCAAATACTAAATCGAAAGGTATCAAATGATGTCTCAAAATGAAGATAAACAAAAAATATGAACTTTGGTGAAACAATTTTGATGATCGGTGTTCTAAATCAAAAGTTACGGTCGTTTATAAGAAAAACGCTCCGATTAATGGAAATATTTTTTCGGCTTTCAAAATTTACGTCGAAAGCAGTATCGTATTTGAGGCTCAAATTAAAGAGGAAAAAATATGAATTTTGGTGAAAAATTTCATTGATCGGAGTTATAAATCAAAAGTTACGGATGTTTGGAAAAAAATCAAAGATCGACCATCTGTGTGTTTGTTGTTGCGCGCGTGTTCATGAAGTAAGGGTATTTGTGTCACACTAAATTTATTTATCCTTATTACAACTAAAAATAATAATATGCTATGTTTATTCATTTTGTATTAAAAAATTGAGTTTTCCCTCGATCTCTCTTCAGAAATTGATTTTGGTCTTTATCTTTACTAAATAGGTTTTAATATTAGTTTTCCGCAACATGAAAAGTATTTTTTAAAGTATAATCTGTAGTGCGATTGTTGCCTATAAATAGTGGTTTCTAGTTGACTTAAAATCGCACAAGTTTTCCTTATGCTTGCCTCTTCCTCTGATCGCACCTCCCCAGACCGCCCCCACGGTTCTATCAGAGAGTAAGGGTGATTATAATTGCTCTCGTACATTTTTTTGTAGTCTTACCTAGCTAGACTTAAGTGCACAATGAGGAGAACATGAATTCACCTTCAGAATCACAATTTTTAGGTGAATATCCATTTCTATTCTTTCAATCCAATCATGACTAGGGTTTGTTAGGACCGTGGTACTAAACAACAGTTTATTCAGGTCATTCAACAAATAATGCAATTACAATAATGCAAAAATGAAAATGAAAATTGAAAGACTCGACCGAGGCGAGTGAAACCACTATTTCCTTAAGACAATTTCTTTCCGGTATAGTCGCCTATCAGAATAGCAGAATATGCCTCCTGATACAACTTTACATATTGCTCAACGGTGGCATTTCGAACTTTGAACAGAAACGAACTCTACGGTGTTCCGATTTTCTCTTCAACAATGCAAAACTACTACTAAATGAAGTGTTAATTTGTGTAGTACTTGCTCAAAGTTTCAGTGCTGAATTTCCAATCATTTAGAGAATTTATAGGAGAACCAAACTTGAAGTTCAAGCACCCACTAACCCACTATGGCTTCCATTATCACGTTGAACAACTTTGCCCACGTTGTCAGCCAAAAAGAATACCCACGACTTGTGCCTTTGAATAAGTCAAGGTCGACAGGTATTTGGATTGGGCCAATGGATCGAAATCGACGGGGTTAAACGTCCTACTTTGAGAATTAATTTCTCATTCACCTGATATCCAAACCAAGTGACTCAAAAACCCATCGTTATCTACGTTTTACGTAGATTTTAATGACACTATAAGCTCTCGATAAATTATAACGAGGCTTATCCGAAACTAACCCCGAAGTATACCGTTTACTAATAAACGTCATTGGGCTTTAAGCCCAAAATCTCCAACAGGGTTTCATGTTCTTTGTTGACGTTAGAATGTGATTTTTTTGGTTTAAGTTGTTTCATTATCCCGGAATCATACGATTAAAGGGTATGGAGATTTCTTATAAAAAGATGGGGGATTGAGGGAAAATGACAAAAATATTTACAAAATGAATAAATAGGACACACTCTTTTTTTTTAGTTGGACAAAAAAAATTGACACGGACAGAATTAACCCTACATATTCGCGTGTCTTCAGGTTTGAATGTAAACATGTTCATGAACGTTGCGCTGATGCTGCTTTCTTTTTTTTTCAAACACCCGTAACTTTTGATTTATAAATCCGATCATCGAAATTATTTCACCAAAATTCATATTTTGTTTTGCTCTTTAATTTGAGCCAAAATACGATACCCTTCCGACGTAAGTTTTGAAAGCCAAAAAAATATTTGCATTAACCGGAGCGTTTTTCGTGTAAACGACCACAAATCAAAATTGTTTAACCAAAATTCATATTTTTTTAATCTTCATTTTGAGACCTCATTTGATACATTTCCAACATAGTATTTGAAAGCCGAATTTTAACACAGCGTTCAGTAATACAGTAATAGTAACACAGTAACAGTGACACGTTTTATTAACATCCAAAATATCACCATTAACATTGCGTAATACAACAATCTATCAAGAAATGCTTTATATCCTAATGAAACAATCTATCAAAGCATTATGGAGATGCAACTTCGGAGGAATCAAGAGAATAAAAGCCTAATACTATTGGATGTAATCAAAAAGCCTATCAATGAAACTAAAACATTCTTCAAGTTCTTGAAGACAAAAGCAGTCTGTTTTACCATCTATGGACCTTCATCCTTCAAACCAGCACCATATCAAACTCCATGAAAGATGTATGAAGCAGAAAATGCATCAAACAACATCGGCTCGGCCGCATCAATAGAGAATCTAGGCTCCTCCAATTTTCTAAAGACAAAAAAACACAAACATAACCATTTGAATCAACAACCTTCAACCACCTAGGCCAAAACCACACCACAACAAATAGTGGAATGCAAAGAAAGATTAAAACCAAATAAAGACATAATATGCCTGCAATAACACAACCAATTATGTTTTCCTCTTCAACTTCTCAAAACACTTTTCAGTACTAATAACCACATAAAGCAAATATCCATTGCATTTCTTATCCAGTAATGACTGGAATATCATCTTTAGTATGTTTTCCAATGTAAGGGAGGGGGTTTGAATCACACTACTATCGATACTTTTTTGAAAAAATAAACATTGCATTTAAAGGTATATTTGAACAAAGTAGAAGAAGACAACAACATAAAGTCAACAAAAGTATTTCAAGTTTTTCAACTCTTAAACACTTCATTTATTGCTCTAAAATCTAATTTTCAGCCTTATTTTTGGCTTATATATGGCTGAAAATGACATAGTGACAGTAACACAGTAACACACTAACAAAGTAACACATTAACAAAGTAACACTAGTGTATTAGAAAGATTAATGATATGAACCAAGTGAACAACACAATCGATTTTCTTTCAAACATCATAGAAGCATCCTTAAACCAACCCTTAAACTGTAGGATCACCAATCTTATCAACCACAACAGACTTACCATTATTTGTGTTCTCAACAGAACTATGTTAGGTGTGATGCCCGAAAGACAATTTTGTAATTGTTTTATTTAATAAATGAAATGATATTATTATTCATATTTATTATTCTCATATTCACCGATGCGACAATAGTATTTACACTACAGAAAACCCTAAAGTATATCGTTTATGTAATCACTTGACTCAGTGTATGAGATATACACGGGAGGATTGAGTTAGTGAAGATGTACTTAAAATACAATTAGCCCATAGTGAAGTTAATCGAGAGTATCGGGTCTCTCCTTTAACGTGCTATTAATGCGCCCAGAACACAATAGGTGTGATTGTCTTATCCGGACTTTCGGTTAAGAGAACCTAATGGGGCATTTATATATGATAGATATATCATATAAGGCTGGACCGATTTGATTAGAGCTCACGATATAATTCCGTAATCGAGAAGTCTTATCGAATCAATAGATGATCATATTTATGGATATATCTTAATTCTGAGGTGATCACGATCAAGCGCTTGAATCGATATGAGGTTTGACTTGACGGTTAAGGATTACACCGAGTCGCATGGTCCGAATTACCCCATCTTGGCATTGTACTTTGGATTGAGTGAGTACTCTGTGTTGTCACGAGATACGAATCCATTCCTTCCATTTATGGAAGTAGATAGACGATTCCTTTATTTGTTAATCCTAAAAAGCGATCGATCGCGCGAGTTCATATTACAACGATTAGCTACCAAAGTGAGTTATATGAATTAATTGATCACTAGGGAGTTAATGGTAAATAAGGATAAGAGGTTCTGAAAAGGGTTAACGGTAACTTCCCGATTTAGAATGAACAGTCTTTGAGAATTAATCCATATGTAATTATTATATCAATGGACGTTTATTATTATTCTCGTGAGGAGATAAATATAATCTCATAATCGGAGGAGTGCGATCACGGGATTATGGTGGCATATTCTGTGATTGATTTATCGAATATAATTATTATGTTCGTAAGATAATTATTTATTTGATTTATCGGAGCCGCTGATTATTAGTCCATGGTCCCCGACGTGCCTCCAAATATAGCATAGCTATTCTCGGACGTCGAATCCTAATAATATTAATTTAGTTCTTATTGGATTTTATTAAAACGATATGTGAATTAATTGTTTAGTGGACTATTAAATTAGTTGGGCTAAATAATTAAATATGTGAAAAATGCATTTTTCATAATCTTGGCCCAATTTAGTGTGTTAGTCGAAATTATTGTGACTAGGTCACAAATAAGAAATTTCGCCCCTACACTTGTTTAGGAAACAAGAAATTAGTTTTCTTGTGATTTAATAAGACATGTGCACAAATATTTATTGGATAAATATTTATGGTAAGAAATAAAGATGAATATTATTCTAGATTTGTTCTAGAATATTATGGGATTATCTTTTATTTAATGGGATTATTATAATTGATTTTGTATTAATTATTAAATCCTTGGAGGTTAAGTTTTACTCTCTCATATAAAGAGAGTTCTCCCAAGCCTTAGACACATATAAATTTCGACTCTTAACAAAAGCAAGAGCAAAATTTCGGCCAAGAGGGTTGGGGAAAAATCTTGGAGGTTTTTTCCGGGTAGCATATCGGAAGGGTTCACACGTACGGAAGATCGTGGTGCTCTTCACATCTTCTTTCATTCTTCCTTTTGCGGTTCTTAAACTTGGATTTTGAGATCCAAGAGGTATGTTCTACAACCCCCTTGTAGAGTAAATCTAGTTATTTTATTACGTGTAATTTATAGATCTAGATCCTTAAATCGCTTCCGTTGCGGATGGTATTACTAACAAACTATTAGTTTCAGCTCTATGGTTATCAAAAGAGTTGACAATGGTAGCTTCAATATCTACCATGGAAGTTTCAATACCTGTCTTGGGATTCCTCTCAACCCAGTTGCCAGAGGAACAGTCCCAGACTCAATAAGCGAATTATTAGACTCAATACGCGAATTTCCAGAATTTTCAGAACTTGAAATGCTAGGAACAATAACATTAACAGAAGTAGATACCTTTGAATTAGTCGAATTTGCAAGAATGCTGCCTCTAAACTGATAATTGCACTTGTAATAATAGTACCCCCAGAATCCGTTATATTATATCCACGACTTCTAAGCTGAAAGATATGCTATTAGAAAGAAAAAGTCAAATAGTCTCCTTTAAATATCCCAGAAAATGGAATTGGTAAAAGTATTCAACTCAACAAAAACCAGCATTCCATGATAATCAACCCAAAATAACACGTCCCACTAAAAAAACAACAATAAAGAAATAGAATTCAAAGTTAATGAAGATCCTAAGAAGAAATTCATTGTGCTACTCAAAGTTAATGAAGGTCCTGAGAAGAAAAATCAACCTACTTACTTACACTTACTAGCTACATTTATCGATATTGTCCAAATCGAGCCTGAAGGAAAATGATTAACCTTTCTTTGAAATGTGTAACCGCATATAGATAGACACACAAAAAAATAATAGATACAGAAATTGTCATCAGCATTCACACAAAAATTTCATTACCTAAAAACAAAAACAAAAAAGCACACAGAATATGGATTTCAGTTCGAGCATAAAAATGGATATCATTCTAGCATCCAACTTCATAAAAAGCACACGGTAACATTATTTAACATGAATATAATGCTTTAAGGACGTTGTAGAAATTCCCAAAACCATTGCGAATTCCAAGGGTGAGGGACTAGAAAGGGTGTGATTTGTATCAATTAAACCCCATAGCAGGTCACAAGTTCCACTAAAATGAACTGGTCTTTGAAATCTTACTTGAAAAGAAAAAAAAAAACAAATTAAAAATTGGAAGTTCAGAAATTCAGCTGCGATAAGGTTCATGATGATGTCGAATATCACCTACGGGTCCAAACAACCTCTAGGACGATTCAAACAAGAACAGAAACAACGGGGATCGTGATTTGGTATGATTAAGACTGAGCCTGAGAGTTAGTTTCTCTCAAGTTGCCTACGTATCCAATAGTTGAATTGGAATCAAGTCATTCGTAGTTCCTTAGGGTTGTTTATATAGGGAGGCGTCTTACCTCTTTTCTTGTCAAACAAGTCGTATCATCCTTAAACCCTAAGGATCATCACGTGTTTATCCCTAGCAAAAGATAATTATGATTATATTCCAATTATGGGATTTTCTTCCGGTAATCCAGGGATTCTCCTATAATATAGGCACATGTGTTATTTATCACTTAAGGAAAGAGCCGATCGGCCTTGATGGGCTCCTCGAGCCCACTTCGACTGATCTGCATATCCGCCTCCAGACTAGACCGAGTGCAGATTTGCGGTCTGCGGTAGTCGGGAGGGTCATGTCTGAACCTCCCTCCTGGGGTAGGGTCTTCTTGGTGTGGGGCTCTCCTGCCCTAAATGCTTCCTCTTATCTTTCTCTCTCGATCTTGGGATGTTATAAGAGTGACACGTGGCAGTCTATTTTCACCATCGCCATAAGCCCCAGGCCTGGCCGGACTACCTAGAGCTGGGTAGACTGAGATCGATTCGGACGTTCCAAGATAACATGCTTACCATGACACGTGTCCTTGCTACCGTTTAGGCGCCGCGTTGAGTGCGAAACGAAGCGTCGTGACACAATAATGGGGCGGTTATTCCAAGGCTTCTTTTTGGGGTTTTATAACTCCTAGTCTCATCAATCCTTTCAGACGTTACTCTTTAAATCAAGTGTGAAGTCGGGACGGTTGCCATTCCATTCTTCCATTTCTTCGATTTCTCAAGTAAGCTTTCTTTCTTTTCTTATTCTTCTAAGTCTTTTCCGTCGTTAATGAGCGAGCCTATAATTCTTACTGATAGTTCCATTGAGGCGTTATTTGAGTCGGAGCCGGAATTGGAGGAAGAAATCGCCACTACCGGGGTCAATATCGAGAGACCTGCCCTTTCTTTTTTCAATCCTCCCCCTTCTTCCTCATCTTCTAGATTCGTCCTTTCCGCTTAAAGCCTTTATGGCTCAAAATCACAGCGCGCTGCCATGGCATCGATACCAAAATAACTCCCACAGATTTGACCCGTGATCAGAATAATACAACCTAACAAATCCACTTTTCAAACCCATTATCCCGGCTCCCGGTGTTTACGCTTATCAAGCTCCGGCAGGGTACTGCGCTGTGTATAGGGAGCAGCTTTTATGCGGTTTACGGTTCCCTATCTGCCCGGCCATTTTGTCTGTCCTGGAGCATTACGACCTAGGGTTGGCCCAGATCGTGCCCAACGGAATAAGGGCAATAGTGGGTTTTGCCATTTGGTGTAGATGTGCCTGCATCCCCTTCAAAGTTCAAACATTTCGACTGTTCTTTCAGCGCAAACAAGTGCCCGGGCAGGCTGGGTACTACTGCTTCCCTCGTCGGGGGGATTTCATGCCTGACGTTCAATTTACGGAGCCGGGAGATACTTCATATAAAGGTTGGAAGACCAGATTCTTCTTCATATGTCCAGAGGTGACTCGGAACCTGGGCAGGTGGAACTCCTCGACTGACAAATGATCCGCGACCAACTGACGTGGATCAGAAACTGCTAGACGACATTCACAAAAGTGGGGTTTATATCAGAGAGAAAAAGTACTCTTCTGAGATGATCTTGGCTGCCTGATTGCCTCTCAAAGGGCCCCGACCCGTACAGGAGTTAGATAAGGAAGAGTACAAAATATGTGGGGCTTTAATGTCTGCTCTTTGCCGTACTTTGCTATTTGTAAAATGTCTTCTAACATTTCTTATTACTTATTCTCGCGGTGTCTTCCTTGGCGATCTCTTGGAGGATGTGAATG
>JAOBSW010000805.1:0-150653 GCA_026214975.1 Gentiana macrophylla | reverse complement strand
GAATCAAGAAAATTAGTGAATTCAACTGAATTTTGAAAATTAGTGAATTTAAACGATGATTTAATTCCGATGAATTTAATAATTAATTCGATGATGAATAAATATTTTGTCGGCTTTAACGCAAAAATTTTAAAAGTCGCCTACTCAATTGATGAAATATTTACGCGCTTCTATACTATTCACCCAAAATTAAAATACATAAAGAAAATTAAAACTAGTGGTTCACTTAATTTTTGGCAATCAATTTTCAATAGGGTTATTTCTTTCACATATCCAAATTATAGATATGCATATCTAAATCCCGTATCCGATTTATAAAATTATGAATTCACCCTTAGATGTGTATGCCGTATCTACACGAGCAGCGATATCATTGCATGTATATTGTAGTGCCAAAGTGCAGCCGTGGCGATCAGCTGATGTAGCGTTATGGTGTATTAACACGAAAAGCGTCGTTTTGTTGTTTATTTAAAAGAAAAACTACTATGGTCCAATCACCTTCATATCGTAAATGTTTTGCTGGATTTATACCACTTATCTTTGCAACATCATTGCACTTTATAAGATCTGAAATACATAAAATGCCGTCTATTATAAGTTATAAATGGCATTTTTAATGGATTCAATAATATAAGTTATTCTCAGCATTTCGGTCGCGATAATTAATTCTTTTTCCTTCCCGTTTTACCCATTTCAATGCATCAATCTTTCATACACTTTGACTTAATAAATTAGCGCAGGCATTTTAATCAAAAACCATAAAGTTAGATCGTTTATTGAGTTTTCTTGTAATATGTGTGCGTAAAGTATGATAACTTATAATATGGGACGGAGGTAGTACATATTGCAAAGAATAGGTTTACTATAACGATTTAAATAAAACATACATAAAGAATAAATTATTAGTAAAAGCATTTCTTATATTTCCTTATCTCACTTTTACTGCACTTTCAAGTGTGGGCTATATAACCAGCCACGACATAGCGCGCAAAGGCATTTAAAGGCAGCGCGCAGAAGTAAACAAAGAGCGTACACTCGCGATATAATTGGGGAAAACGATGTTGGAAGCGAGTTGATCATGACCTCACGCTCTGGATCACAGTATTAGGATCGAATGACTACAGATTATCTTAAAAGCCGATTGGTGTTAGTAAAATATTCTTATATTCATTATATCGACTTTTAGCATTGAACCCCACCACAACCTACCAATTTCTAATAATAAACAGAAAAAATGAAAGCGTGTTTGGTAATACAGTGTCTCACTTAGTGTAGAACATATTCTGAAAATTACAGAAACAAGCCTAAGATACATATAGAAAAGCTGTGTTGCGAAACAACGAATGGACCCATGTTCGAATAAGAAGGAAGGAAATTGTTAATGTGGCTCTGATTAATTTATTTGAAATATTACAGTAAAATTTGATCTTTTCAGAATCAAATTTACAGTTGAAACCAAACTCCTGATTAAGTCGAAAGCAAATTTTGACTTTTTCGCAAATTCAAAATTTTTGATACCCATATAGATTGGAGACAGTGGTGCGAATAATATGTAATGTAATGCCTCAAAGGAAAAGAAGGAAAACGAAATAGCGGAAACATGATGAAGTAATGTAGGTGTAAATGAATGTTCATGCACCTCACGTTGCACCAATAATTGCTTTATATCACATCTTTGATTGCTGGAATTTCCGAATTTGTGAACAAAACAAACATATGGTACTATTTCATGAGTTGGAAACGTGAAGTACATCCATTGATATTCCATTGCATCAACTTTTGAAAATGAAAAGAAAAAAAAACATATACAAACAAATTTGGGATTAGGATAAGAAAATAAAAACTGTGTTTTGTAGAAATTGATTAGTAAAATGACCAAGTTAAATTAAAAAAAGCTGTGTTGAGAGGTAATTAAAAATGGTACCATCAATGGTTACATATAAAGCAGTTACAACAAACTAATTGACTAAGTCGGCTAACATTTGGTGATTAGTCTTCAAACTGATCTTCTCAAATTGAAAAGACGTCTTCAAAATGAATCACATTCTCTAAATTGGCGGCTCAAGTCTGAATCTGTTTTATTAAGTTGAATGGCTTAAAGTGCGGATCACATTTCTACTCGGCTGAATAGCAACCAGAAGTGTATGTACATCCTGTTGCATCTAGCACTCTGATAACGTCGAAATTATCACGGTGGCGGTAACAGATGTTTAGTAAGGATATCTGGCTGTTTTTATATGATTTCACCGGCTAAGTGCGGTGGTGTTTTTGAAAAGGTGGTGAGTGAACTCAAAGCTACTATGAAGATAAGAACAAAGTTGACAAATTGGCGGTATGTATTTGCTTATATTGAATTATGGATCCACTTTATTGTAACATTGAGCCTCTGTATATATAGGCGGATTGCTAAGTACAATTAAGCTAATGGCGATAAGACATAATAAAATGTTATGTGACCTTGTCGAGATAGGACAAGCTATCAAGGCGGTGGTGTAGTGCGGACCCAACACTTGGTCTTTGAGTCTACATCTTGGGAGTCGTCATATGGCGACTTGTTCGCCTAGTATATGTTGTAAGTGGTCGAAGAGGACTTGTTGATTTGGAGGGCGATGCGAAGGCTTTAGATGAGCGTGATCATGATCGGACCGATCCGGCTAATGTTGATCTCGGACTTAATGGGCGAGGACCCATCCTTTGTTTGGGCGGTCGGATGGACCCGATTGTGGATCCACAGGCTCTTACTACGGGTCATCGTATCACACTCCTTTATCAATACTATATATTGTAACACCCCTCAAGTGAGTGGTGAATGAATCAACTTGAACATCCTTCTTGCATCCAACACTCTTTTATCCACTTGAACTAGGTTGGAAGATCTTGGAAATGCCTAGTTTGTCTAGAAAATAACAAAAAACAGGTGCATCCAAAGCCTTTGTGTCCTTGGTATGAACATGCATGAGCTTGATCAAGCATGTCTTAACTTTGTCTCTGACAACATGATAGTCAATGTCAATATGCTTGGATTTTCATGAAAAAGCAGTGTTGTGAGCAATGTGAATAACACTAGCGTTTTCATATAATTGAACATCGAGAAAGTTTGAAATGGAATCTTCAAATCATTTAATATGTGGATAAGCCCTTTGAATTTCACAAGTGGCCTTAGCCATTGCTCTGTATTCAACTTCCAGAGAACTTGAGCAATTGTTTATTTCTTCTTGGCTTTCCAATAGATGGGAGTAGCTCACCAGAACATCATATATCTGAGATAGACTTTACAGTTGCAGGTGATAGGCGGCTCCGCCTTTCGGCCCGCCCGATCCGGATGTGGATCGAACCGATCTGCTGAGTGCAGGCGGACGGGGCCCGAGAGAGAGAGATGCGGCTAGGCCCCAGCCGCTGGATGCAATCACTCCGGGAATGGGCCTTGACAATAGGCCCACAATGAGTAGAAGGGTGAAGGACCCGCCAGTCCTTTATCCCAACATTTGGAAGTATAGACCGGCGACCCAACAAGCACGCTAAGGATGTGCGATGACAACTTCGAGGATCCGCACCGCCATCGGTCCTCCATGATCCGGCTAGCCACCCACAGTTTAGTTGTACTATGTCGCTTAGTTTGTAATTATGTTGAATGTTAGTGGTTCTCACCTGTAAATAGGGCTCCATGTACCGTTCATAAGCAGAAGTGAATGTATAAAATACAAGGCAAAACTCACCCAAATTGCTTGTTGTTATCGCGCCACCATATTCACCACCATACTTTCTCACGCACTCACGTGAGCCACCTCCATCTCACCACTTCCACGGTAGATATCCACCACAATCCACGGCCCCGAATACCAGCGATAATTTCGGCGTTATCGATTCAGCTCCGTTTCCGGGAAAAAAGAAGGTTACGAGCACGCTTCCGGCGTCTGGCTCACCAATAACTTCTGAGAACTCATAGCGGACCCATGAAGAGCTTCATCTTCTCAGGCCACCCAGCGGCACCTTCATCCATCCACGGATAGGTCGCTTCGACAAGATCCCGACCACGCCGCTTTGTGCGCCTAGATAGTACAAGGTTGGTGAGTGGTAGAGCGGTTGGAGGCGAAATACTTTTGGCATTTTGCGTGAAACGACTATCGGCATCCGACACATGTAGTAGGGACAAGGGCGTTGTCCATGTGCCACCTACCTCGGGGAAAGGGCCCGTGCGGGATCTCCTCACCAAGATAACTTGGACACCATGCTTGAAAATCCCACGCAGGATGGCACAACTCTCGGCCGGATATGTCAAAACTCAATGTCGGCGCAAGGACTATAATAAATTAGAGGAGGTCGGTTCTAAGGACAACACGGGGAATTCAGCTCCGAACCGCTCCGGACCCTCACGCGGGAAAGGTATAGAAGGGACATCGAAACAATATGAAAATAGAAAGGCCATCCCTGAAAGGATCCCAAGGGTAGAGGAGTTCCCGAAGCCCCATCGATCAAGAGTCAAATCAATTCCATCAACATCATTGGAAGAGAAAAGCCGGTCGTTTGGCTCACGGATGAGCAAGCAATATCGTTCACTCGAAGCAAAGGGTTGGCCGCCGGGACAATGGAGTTACCGATTGTAGTGCGAGTTGGAATAAATGATTTTGGTGTTAACCGAGTTCTCTTAAACACGGGAGCCACTCGGGATATTATTTACACGAAACTATGAAATAATTGAAGATTGGAATTTCAAGATTGAGGCATTATCTGGAAATGTTGGAGGGATTCTCCAACGATAAAGTGACAGTCCTGGGCGTTATTGATTTGGAAGTGGAAATAGGCGACCACCCCCCCATACCGGAAAGAAAAAATGACTTAATGGTAGTCGACTTGCACTCCTTTATCTGAGAGATCACAGGGATCTGTCACAAAGAATGTTTCAAATGGTCGTTTCGACCCCTGCACGAAGGGCAAAATTCTACAGGCAGGGAATCGGGATGGTCGTCGGCCGACCCAGACTCTGCGAGAACCATGTGGCTACAAATCACAGCGATTATCCTACGACAGAGGAACATATAAGAGGCCCCCAGTTGAGGCGTCTGGTCGACTTCCAGCGGGCCCCGTGTGGATCTGATTGAAGTGCAGCTCAAAAGCGAGCCATACCCACAATTGAATGTCACCCAAGGAGAGGTCGTCGAGAGCCTAGAGGCGGTCATCTGTGACACCTCTAAATGAGAGATGAATCGAGATCTCATTCTTGAAAACAAACCCGATCGAGATTGCAATAAATGAGAAATATCCCGACCGGAAAGTAAAGATCGGTGAGCAAATGGGAAAAAAATAAAGAGAGAAACTAGTGTCGGTGCTCAGAGAGAACTTAATTGGATGCATTAAGCTTGGATAGTCACGGACATGAGGCGTGGAGCCCAAAATCACATTACATCATCTGAATGTGGATCCTTGCTTCAAACCTATACAACAGAAAGCCCATCAGTTTTCTAAAGAAAAAGAAGAGGCAATCAAAGTTGAGGTAAGCAAGCTAGTCGAAGCCTGGAATTATCAAAGAGCTCCATATCCGACTTGGTGGCCAATGTAGTGATGGTCAAAAAGCATAATGGGAAGTGGCGCGCGTGTGTGTCGATTTCAGCGGCTGAACAAGGCCTGCCCCAAAAGATCCTTATTAGTTACCCAGAATCGACAGAATGGTTGACCGGATCGCTGGATTCGAAATGTTGAGTTTCCTAGATGCCTACTCCGGGTACCATCAAGTGAGGATGGTTGATGAAGAAAAAAGAGATGACCGCCCGAGCGCGCGAGCGGAATGTACTATTATGAGATGATGCCATTCGGGTTGAAGAACGCCGGATCCACTTACGAGAGAATGGTAAACAAAGTGTTTGGCTCTCGGATCGGAAAAAACATGGAAGCGTATATCGATGACATAGGTCGTCAAGTCCTTTCAACCAATCACACAGCGATCTGCAAGAAACCTTCAAGAATGTGAAGATGCATTCTATGAAGTTAAACCCCTTGAAATGCTCTTTTGGAGTCAAAGCTGGAAAGTTCATAGGCTTTATGGTAACTTAAAGAAAATTTAGCGAACACAGAGAAGATCAAGCCCTGGCCAACATGAGAGAACCAATCATGTGAAGGAGGTCCGGAGGTGAATGGGAGAATCATCGCCTTGGGAAGGTTCGTCTCCAAATCTGGCGACAAATGTCTTCCATTCTTCAAAATTCTCAAGGGAACAAAAACTTGAATGGACCGAAGAATGTTCCACGAGGCCTTCAAGGCCATCAAGACTTACACAGCAAGCCCCTCTGTTGCTTGATCCGGCGCTAGGATATGAACTTTTACGTATCTGGCGACTTCGGACCGGGCCATTGCGGCCCGTTCTTGTCAAGGGAGGACATGACCCTCCAAAAGCCCGTCTACTATGTTTCAAAGCCCTCAGTCCATTGAGAGCCGTTATCTTAATGTAGAGAAATTAGCTTACCGCTTTTCGTTATTCTTGCCCAAAAACTAAGGGCTTATTTTTCTTCACACACAATTGTGGTCTTGACAAGCGTGTTGAAATAGTGTCCTAAACCCAATCGGGTTGGACCGGATCCGACCGAGTCGGATCATTTCTACTATTTCTTTATGTTTATACATATATTAAATGGCTTTTACATTGTCATATATATATATATGTTCTTTTAAAGAACCAATTATGAATTGTTATATGATAACGTCCTTAGTGTAAAAGCGTGATAGAAAACCATGATGGGCGATTATGGTTGATGAGATCTCTAATCACTTTAATAAGTTTGATACTTAAATGTCTACAGGTGATGTACTATTAAGCGGGGCATTGATAGTATAAACAGACTAGCACGTATTAGATGTCTTACATCTTTAAGGCGAGGATAGATCTCGTCTATCGAAGTGTAGAGACACTTGGGTATGCGTGGATGTGTATTAGAGAATCGTCGTTAGGTGGCCCACTTACGGTTAAGTGTCACACTATGTGACGGTTGTGTAATTATCCTTGAGGCCCGGAGTCTTCATGGCATCACGGTGTGGATTGTCATGCTTTGACACTGTTGAGGTTTCCCCTAGCCACGGGGAGATCATGGGGTAGTGATTGGGTGTGATCACTCTTTTGCGGTAGGAAACTTTGTCCTGCGCAAAAGACAAGCGACAGGCCAAAAAACCGATAAGGGAAAGCTGGCCGAAAATTTGGGGGTCCCGGCAGAGTGTCGAGAATAGTAAAAAAGGGACTTATATCCTCTCCAGGCGAGGGAAGGGCGCGAGTTCAACAAGCCCTGCACGCCGACAACGAAGCGATATTACACATAAGGGCAATGACCTCAACTTGTTTTAGAAGCGTTTTGTAAAGGCATTGAGACCGTTCTATTATGATCAACGAAATATTTTCAAAAATATTGTCGGGCACAACCAAATTTTGTTTCCGACAAGCAAAGCTTGTCCGATATAGAAGAGGCCACCGAAATCGCTAAGCGGACATCCGGCATACGCGTTTATGGCGTCGCGTCGGAGACACGAATTCGAAAATAATAAACACAAAAGCAATATCAAGCCAACAAAATAAAACACACGTCCTTCACTCATCCGCCTCAGGATGGGCGTAATATTTGTCCGTTGTTGGATAGACCGGCATCCCTCGACTCCGAATACACATATTTGAGATCATCTAGGCGAAAGGCAGGGGCAAAACATCACTCATCATGGTGGAAAACTTGATTGCCTCAAAGTAGATCAGGCGACCCCAATTGATGGTCGTTTGGGGAACCGAAAGAGCGTAGAGGACAAACACTTCAGCATCAGTAACCTCATAAGGGTCGGGCATACAAAAGACCAGAGTATTCAGAAAGCGTTTCCACTCCCTCTCCGCCTGATTCAACATATTGGCTCTCACCTCTGTAAAGTCCATCCACTCGTTGCGAAGCAAGAACTGGAAGGCGTCGAACCAGGTAGCATAATAGTCGATCCCGTCATCAAGGTTCCAGAAGGAGCCATAATCCTCACCAGGATTGGGGAGGCCATAAAAATAATTTATAGCGGCTGGAGTAAAATTCACCGTCACCCCAAGAACGGTAACGGCGGTGGTGCGATGGGCGTGACCATTCTCTGACAAAACAGAGTAGAACTCATGCATGATGGTTAAGTTGTATTCCCCAGCCGGAGTGGTGAAAAAATTCCTCCAGCTATTAGCATTGATAGTAGCCCGGTGGCCTGGCCCGATCTGGCCCGATTCGGCTTCCTCTCCCGCCAAATGACCATGGTCACGAAAAAGGTCATGAAGTTGTTCATAGCCACCGGTGAGGCGGTGGCCCGAAAATAAACGGAAGGTTCATCACGGCGGAGCTCAAAGGCATTGGAGCCTTGACTTGAAGAATCGAGAGGGACATGGCAAGATTTTCAAAAGTTCAAAGAAGAAGGAAGAGAGTTTCCCGAGAAGAAGAATTTTCGGAAAAACTACAAGTGAGAAGAAGAGGAAACCTCTTCCTTTTATAGACCCGAAAAATCAAAAGGCGGGAAGGTCGAGTCACAAGCGTTCGAATTGAATCAAGCCTCCACGATTAACCGAGCCAGCGCTTGAAAAGAACAATCATAAATGCGTCGGTAGGGCAAAGGGGTCATAAAGCGTCGGTTGAATGGAGTAACGTAGATTCACGATCCTCGAGAAACCAAAGCTGTCTAAGCCGGGTCCGACCATAATCGCTGACCCCATCGATATAAAGGGGGCCATTGTCGGATACATGAGAGTTGTTCTCACCCACGATCAAGTTTTGTTTCCTTTTCAAGGACTCTCTCACCTCGCTAGGGAACGGGGGCCCCAAATAAAAACTCAAATTCAGAAAATTGAAGCAAGAAAATAGAAAAGCTAATACAGTATGGGAAAAAGACAATTTCATTATATGAAACAAGGGCCGCCAAGGCGATTTTACAAGAGTGGACATAAATAAGACCTAAAGCTAATCGAGTGCGAGTCATCATCCGTGAGTCGAGGCGACAAGTGCAAGCTCAACATTTGAGCGTGGCGGCACCACTACGTCGTCATGAGAAATAGCCATCCCGGAAGTGCGGACACACAGGGAAATCAACCTAGGAAAATGGATGGGCCCGTGTAGATCTGTGCAGGCGGCAAATCTAAGTATTTCCCGATAGACCAGTGAGACCGATCAACATTGACATTATCATCGAACCACATGATCGCATAAAGAAGATGCGACTCGGCCTCGATATTTCCTCGGAATCAAGCGAGGCAACACCGAGAATTGATAAACCTCTTTCATTCTCGGTTGGCACAGGACATCACCAAAGCATAACCCTCCGATAAAGGGTCCCGATCACCCGGTATCAAGCGCTGAGTGCCGCGGCCCGTAGATCGCCTCCTCAACTTTCGATGCCGAGACCACAAACCGTCTCATAATACACATACGGATGGTGGCGAGCAATTCAAAGAACTCATTGATAATGGCGAGCTAATGGCAACATTGACCCCGGAGGTAACAACGGTGGTAGCGTTATCGGTTAAAACTACAATCGACAACGCAGAATAGAACTTCCACACCATGGTGGCATTGTATGGCCAACGAGGTACCTTGAAAAAACTAACCCATCTCGGATGAGCAACACGCTCACACTCAAGCAAAGCGATCTTCCGAAAGTTCAACCCCTCTCTGCTAACAAGGGAAGGCGATTGAAAATGGAGTAAAATTGGCAATGGCCAAGGTAGAGGCCGTATGAAAGAAGGAGAATCACCAAAGTTGGCCATGGTTATGGAAAAGCAAAAGCTCAAAGAAGATATGTTTTGGAAGGAAGAAAAGCAAAGAAGTGTGCGAGAAGGAGGCAAAGCTCACTCCTTTATAGCACATGACAAATGATTCAACGGCGGAAATAAAATAGATTGAGCGGTCAAAATTGAAAGTCGGTTCGGATTTCAAAATTTGAATGAGTATTAATGGCGAGCGATTTATCGGAACGACCTCAATCATATGCAAGATCTCCGAAACGTCTAAAGCGGTCAAAGAACGCAGTAGCGACGACTGAAGTGGAAGCTTTCCCTCGAGCGTGTCGAGAAAAAGCCGGCAAGCATCGGACTTTACATTTGGGAATCTTGAAGTCGCTTTGAGCGTGTCCGCCCATGGGTATCATAGGACACGCACAAATTAGGGACCGCGTCGAAATTTTAAAGCGGGTCCTTTAGAATCTTCAAGCCGGTAGTGGCACAATGTTAGTAGTTTCAATCAGATCCACGGCGTAACGGCTCGGATCTCACTTGAAACTAGGGGCATGGATTTTTTCTAGTCGGCGATTAAAACTTCAGCGATCAAAGGATTTAGAGCAAGTCCCTTGTTGTCGTTATTATTTGGTCGAGCTCGCATGCGACCATGTTCGAAAGAAGAGGGCCGCAAGCCCAAAATTTCTAATCTTTGGTTTCAATTGGACAAGTCATTTTGGTGACCTCGGCTAAAGGAGTTCACAATCTCACCAAAATGAGGGCGCACACACATATATGCTTGACGGAAGAGAGAAATTTGAAAAATGGACTTTTCAAGCAAAATGCAAAATAAGACAAAAGCCAAACAATGACCATCAATGACATCAAGTTTTTACAAAACGGGGAACAAAGATAATCTGAAGGTCAGAACCAAGAGTATAAAATTACAACAACAAATCAAGGAATACAAATCAATCCCGCTTGTCTGAGGGAGGAGTCTCAGTGTGGGGGGCCAGAAGATTCAAAAACTGGTCGCACTTTTGCTCAGGACTCTTCTCCTCGCCAACAACACTGGCGACAGCAACCCTCACAGCACCATCAGCGGCCTCAGCTTCCCTCTTCGTAAGCTCAATAGATTCCCTCTGCATCTCTTCCATCATGGCATGAAGGTTCTTCTCATTGATTGAAGGAGGAACCCAAAACGGCTTACATTTCTTTAAGCAACCAGCTCGGAAGTCCTCAAGCTGAGTGGCAGTATAGAGAAGATCATAGTGGAATGCTCTCAACTTAGGGTCGTGTTGATCCGTCGTCAGCCAGTCCTGCAGGGTCACAAGATCTGGAGCATCCTCGGAAAACTCCTTTAGGCACCTCGACACATGATAGAATCCCTGGTCAAACCCATCCAGCAAAACATCATTGACCTTACTGGCAACCTCGGCGGCAGCAGCCTCAGATTCACTCAGCTCACTCTTCAACCTATCAACGAGCTAATAGGCCTCTGTCACCTTAATAAGGGCTTTGTCTCTCTCCGACTTGGCAAATTTATGGAGATCAACAGCTGATTGAACCTTCTTGGAAAGATTCAAGTTCTCAGAATGAAGCCGACCAACTTCGGCCAGAAGAACCTTCTATCTCTGTTGATTGCGTTAGCCATTTCTCGCCTCGTGATCGGCTTCTCTTGCATCTCAGTGAGCTGGTTCACTATCTGTTTCACCACCTCGTTACAAGCCCACTCGACTTGTTTCAATTTGGTGGCCACCTGAAAAGAAAATGGGGCTTAGAGCCAGGAAACTTAACGGAAAAAGAATCCAAAAAACAAGAAATATATATTACCGTCTTGTTTGTAGTCCCATAGAGGCCCGAGTGCCTCGGACAAAGTTGCAAGCGAGAAAAGGGCCCCACGAAGTTGTCGAAGCTACCACTAATTAATGATTCCACGACCGACCAACAAGCCGAGGTGCATCGAGCGATCTCGGCTTCAAATTTTGTAGCGGGACAACATCGGCAATTGAGGCAGAGAGCTCGCCAGCCGTCTTCAAAGTGAGAGGTTGCTTCAAGAAATCATTATCCAGCCACAGGGCCGGCTTCCCCTTATGACCAACAGGAATTTTCCTCTTACCGGTCCCCTTATGCAACGGTTCGACGACAGCTGGCTCACCCCCGCCGACGACCCTCTTTGCAGGGCTCTCGGTCAAATCAATAGTGGCAGCGATCGGATCGAAGCCCTGGGGGGACCTAAACATCCCCAACGGCCTTGGAAAAATTAGAAGCAACCCGCCCGTGCTTTGGCATACCGCTCTCTGGACCTCTTGGCGAAGATGCACCATCCGCGTCGGTCGACCTTTCATCCTCATCCATCAGGCCGACATTCTTCTTCCCGGCGAGTTTTCCCTTTTGCCTTGATGGCGCGGCGGGATTTTCAGCCCACAAAGCAGCGACACCGGCCTCGTGCGCGGCGTTAAAGAAGATGCTGAGATGAAGCGGCGTCGATCAGCGAAACATTCTCCATGCTCACTTTGGAGGAGGATCCATGGGATTCACGGCCTTTAACGACTCATGGCGAGCCTTCCTCTCATCCTTCAACCGAGTCATAATGGCATTCTTGTCTTCATTGGCGAGCACCATTGTACTACAAGAGAAACAACGAACTTCGAGGATAGAATGTAAAGCTACCGGCGAAAAAAAAAAACAAAACAAAGCGACAAATTACAAGCAGGACGCGATGCCTCAATCCCTTTGCATGCCGGACATTTGGTAGGAAAACATTTCCCTAATGACACTCGGCGTGCTAATCCTTGTAGGTGCCCAGAGCGGATACTTTCACCACGGGCTGAGCATTGATAGGCCTAGGGATCCCGGCTACACAACAAAAGGAAGCCCTAAGGTCAATCAAGCTCCTCCAACTAAAAGTTCGTATCTGAGTCTCACTCACCTTATCCCAGCCAAGAAGTTCATGAAGTTTGTCAAGAAGCTCATGTTCGACATGATCCAGAGTCTTAGACACGGCGATTTTGTTACTTTTGTTCTTGAGGCGCACCTCGAACTTTGGAAACGGCCACCCCGACATCGATTGGACCATCATAGACCTCGTGTTCCAACTACGGACTTTATTAGAAGTCGAGTAAAACAACCTGCACTTCTTCACTCTGGTCGCCAGGAAATTGCTGGAGTCCGCCTTGTTTGTGGCCGCTTTGCTAAAGGTGTAAAGTTTCAGGAAAAACTTAAGAGAAGGTTCGTAACCCAGAATTCGGCAAAGTACGACAAATGCCATCACAACCCTGACGGCCTCAGGGGTGAAATCACATGAGAGAGCCGCTAGACTCCATATCACATCGACAAAGAATGGCTCAAAGGGCAGCCTAAGGCCTGCTATGAAATTATCATAAAACAAGACCAGACCATTTTTCTGCAGTCTCCGACCGGCTCGGTTTGCTACCTTCTTGAAGCCCGAGAAAGGATACTCGGAAGATATGTTAAACTCAGAGAAAAGTTTGGGGTCCCCAAGGCGAGGCCGGATCACTGCCCAATCCGACTCTATTTGCTTGTCGAGAGCATCATGGCTTCATTTTCCCAGACCGCTTTCGGGTTTTGCGGCTTAGGAGTCTTGTTGCTATCTCTGGGCTCGTCTCGTCATCTCGGATTTCTTCTTCCTGTTTGGATTTTTGGCTCGGATGCATAGCGTTAGAGGAAGAACCTTTGGCCACTGGCGATTTCCTTACCAAGCTTCATTTTTGACTCTACGGGCCGTGGTCGAAGAGACAGATGACCTCTCGCACCTTGAAAACAATAGCTTTCGGCGGACGGATTGCGACGGAGCCAGTTCAGCCAACACCATATCGTCTTCGGTACTCTCACCCTCGTCGCCCTCACCGGAACTGGTGCCCACCTCTTCGGCCTCCTTAGAAGCGTAGCCGCGAACATCGTCATCATCATCACTTCCCGACGTATCGCTACCAGGCATCCTGCAAAAGAAAAGGACGAGGCGGATATGCCATCACCCAAGACAATTAAAGTCGGGTCGAGACAATCCTACTCATCTCGACACCCCGTCTTTTCATTTCACAACCAGACACAAAAACCTAGAGATTGGGAAAGAAAAGGTCAAAAAACCCCTCAGAGTGGGGCAGTAATGAGCCAAGAGAAAGATCAAAAGTCACAGCAGCCAAAAAACATAGCCAAAATATGAAAAACCTCAGGACATGAATGGAGGCGACGAAAGCATCCATAAATTTAGACTCAATAAAGGCTAGGGCACACAAGTTTAAAAAAAACAGCAAAACTAAGGCTAAACCAACTATGAAAAATCGAAAATCGTGGAAGGAAGGCGATTTACTTGATAATTGGCGGGAAATATGAAGAAAACAAAGGAATATGGAGCGAACTTTTGGAACCTGCACGGAGATCACCTCGCGGATAGCATTCGCTTACAAGCGCGATAGAAATCCACGGAGAAATTATAAATTCGGAAAGTGTTTGGCGGGAGCCTCCCACCCTTATATAGACATGGAATTACGGATCCGGCCGTTACGATATTAACGATCTAACGGACGAGATCAAAGACGGGATTTTTAAGTTTCGAATTTTTGAAATAGACATCATTACGGCACAAAGAACGAAAGTGCCATGGCCAATCAAAATAGGCGGTGGGTCACGCCAGGTTGTCACATCAATCTGGGGTGAAGAAAATCCGCCGAGAAAAGCACGTGGATCGACACGCAAGCAATGGCTACCACTCAAACCGGCTCATGGCCAAAGGCCCAAGAAACTAAATCCTACGAAGTTAAGGCTATCCGTCTATTTATAACTTCAACCGGCTCGAGGCCAAAGGCCCAAGAAGCCAAATCCTATGAAGTTAAGGCTATCCGCCCATTTATAACTTCAACCGGCTTGAGGCCAAAGAAGCCAAATCCCATGAAGTTAAGGCTATCCGCCCACTTATAACTTCAATCGGCTCGAGGCCAAAGGCCCAAGAAGCCAAATCCTACGAAGTCAAGGCTACCCGCCCGAAATGGCTTCGGACTACTATGGCTATTCACCCCTCGGAGCTATCTCAAAAGACCAAGAAGATTACTCCCTACCTGACACCTCGAGATGTCACGGGTACAGAGTAGGGGGCCATTGATAGGCCGGCTCCGCCTTCCGGCCTACCGATCCGGATGTGGATCTGAACCGATCTGCCGAGTACGGGCGGATGGGGGCGGAGAGAGAGGAGATCACGGCCAGGCCCTGTCCGCTAGATGCAATCACTCCGGGAATGGGCCTTGACAATAGGCCCACGATGAGTAGAAGGGTGATGGATCTTCCGAGAGGTCCTTTATCCCGACATTTGGAAGTATAGACCGGCGACCCGGCAAGCACACTAAGGATGTGCGATGACAACTCGAGGATCCGCCTTGCTATCGGTCCGACTAGCCACATGATTTAGTTGTACTATGTCCTTAGTTGTAATTATGTTGAATGTTAGTCGGTTCTCACCTATAAATAGGGCTCCATGTACCATTCATAAGCAGAGGTGAATATATAAAATACAAGGCAAAACTCTGCCAAATTGCTTGTTGTTATCGCGCCACCACATTCACCACCACACTTTCTCACAGCTCCACCGTGAGCCACCTCTATCTCACCACTTCCACATCTAGATATCCACCACAAATCCACATTTGAATACCCGTGATAATTTCAAACGTTATCACCGAGCGACTTGCCCAATCAACTTGTCGATAAAGCCTTTCAATAGAAGATTGTTGATAGTGGAAAGAAAACTCCTTGTCCTAGATTGGATTTCAAATATCTCGAGGAGCCTATAAGCCTCTTTAATGCGGTTTTCATTAACCTAGGTTGTTGAGCGACAAAAGCAATGTCTGATGCAGGTACCAACGATCGGTGGCGATGTTGTTATCTAGTAAACGTGAATCCCTATCTTTGCAATGTTTGTTTGAACTCCATTGGAGTTTTAGCGATTTAGCACCCAAAACCTCATATTCTTGCAAAAGATTCAAAGTATATTTCCTTTGTGAAATGGAGATACCAGATAAGTGTTCTTGCGACTTCAATCCCAAGAGATATCAGAGTTTACCAATGGGCTGGGTTCTCAACTCCTTTGCAATCGCTTTGATGAAACAGGGTTTTACTCCTCCACGTGTCATCTATCGGTTGGTCATCACATCATGAATTAACTCCAAGATACTTGCGTCGATGCTCGGACTCGAGGCTACGACTATCGACATTCGAAAGCGGTATGGGACGGCGAGTCCGTAGAGGCGAGTCCGCACCATTCTAGCGATGTAGGACAACGAGTCCCGTGAGTCGAGTACCACAGTCGGCAATATCGAAATCGAGGACGGAGTCCACACGGTATCCCAAGCCCATTAACAAAGTGATAACTTGGGCAGGGTTAAGGGCCATTAAAGGGTAAAGATGACAATAACATAAGCCGACCTATTATTAGGGTTAGGGCAAGTGTTGTCATTATAAATACTCCAATCCGGGAACTACGTAAGGCTTGATTCACGGAACTGTGAGATACGTGAGCAATCTAAGATCTGATCTTGGACTCGGCCATAAATACTAAATTCCACCATCACGTACTTTAGGCATTAGGGTATTGGGATATTCATCACTAGATTCAATTAGGGCCTGTTTAGGGCCAAATTATAGTGATTTTCATATATATTTTATGAATCAATTTCCCATATATGGATTTTTTCATAGATATCGGGCCTTATAGTCAAATATTGAGTAAATGGTGTTTTTAATGATTAAATATGAAAGCGTATCGATTTTTATGTTTATTTGATGTTTTATATTATTTTGGAAATTATTACGTTTTGGTATGTTTTGATATTTGTAGATACCCAATTAATGATGGAAAAGATGATCCTAAAAGGCTAAATTCGAGATGGAAGAGGATCAATTAAAGATATGGAAGAATAAAAGAGATAAGGAAAGAAATAAATCAAGATAAAGATGGAAAAATCAAGAAATTGATTTCAAGTCAATATGGACGGCGTCCATCTGAAGCGACAGCGTTCAATAGTGGGCGGGCGTTTGGTAGAAGTGGACGAGCGTCTAGAAGAGATTTTTACATTGAGTCTCCAGGCGCAAAGGCGAACGGCGTTGACTCTCCGTCCAAGGCAAATGGGCGGGCGTCCATGTATTCAAGCGGCGTCCGCCGCCGCTTTGCCTAAACCGACTTAATCTTCTATTTAAACGACCCGTCGCTCCAACCCTAATTCATCCATATTTTTCTTCACATCAAAAAGAGAGCACAACCGCATCTTGGGAGTTTGAAGGCGGTCACCCGAGCCTTGTGCTCGGGTGAACGAGGTTAGATTAGGAGTAGATTATGTAGCTTTTCTTTTCGTTTCCATGGTGTTTCAACCATTGTATCCAAGACTATGTGAGTTCTCTTATGATTAATTTAATTCCGTTTTTCTTCATGACGTTTGATTTAGTTTGTATTTTTCTATGCGATTTGTATGCCATGTGAATTAGAATCGAAAGATTAGTTCACGATTGATGTTTATAATACGGAAGTTGCGTAAACGCTAGATCACCATAGAAAGATAGGGTTTTTAGCCATTAATGATGACAAGTTAATGAGTTAGATTCCTAGGTTGTTAGGTTCTTTAAAAGCGAGAGTTAATTGAATCTACACCCGAGTTTTGTTTGGTAAATCGGTCTCAACACTCGAAAGATGAGAGATAGATAATTGAATTTACTACAAAGTAGGCTTTCATAGCTTGAGAGATAAGTTCACTAAGAGATTAGGGATTTGTGTCTCGTGAAAGGTGAAACCACAAACTAAATTAGAATCATGAGATTAACTAGAATTGAAATCACTTAGGTTTGTACTTTGGTTGTTCCCATGTTTCTTAGGTTAGATTTATTTTGTTTGTTCTTTTATGTTTTTTTTATGTTTTTATGTTTTGTTCTTTCGTTTCTTTTGTTTATTCATTCTTTGAGTAACAATTGAGAGAGTTAATGAAATTAGATTCAACATCCCAATTCCCTGTGGATCGACCCCTTACTTATCTCGCTCTACTATCAACAACCCGGTATTCGGCCGGTTAGGAGTTAGTTTTGCATGGTAGTTAGGGTTTATAAATTTTCTTTTGTTTAGTGATGCAAAATCCCTCCAACAGGCCCGGATTATTAAGGTGACACAATTTGTCATCGTCATTGGCGCTAGAAGGAGGGTCTTCTATTGATTGAATACACCAAGATCACAATGCCTCCCAGAAAAGCCGCATCCAAAGTTGCAGATCAAGGCTCGCAGATTAACGAGCATTAGATCCCGAGCGCAAAGGGAAAAGACCCAAGCTTGGATCTTGTACTTGAGGATCCTCGGCATGAAAAGCAAGGTCTTGTCCATGAAAACCCCCAGCAAGAAAAGCAAGGTCTTGCTCCAGAACATCGAGTGCTTGTGGATCAATTAGCAGGGGCGGACCTGGAATTAATGTCCAGGATTATAGCAGAAGTAGTTACGGCACAAAGGCAGGCACTCGGCGGTTAGAAAGACGCCCGCAAAGACCCGGCGGCGAAAAGCGCGCCGCGGCGAGAAGTTGGTCTCAAAGACGCTTGTAGACAAGACCAAGCAAACTCCCGAGAGATGAAGTCGGTCGTCCTCTAGCTCGAGTTGAGAGAGAGGCATGAGATTCAACAAAAGCATCGAGAAAATGGATGAAGGCAAAGTCGAGGATGAACGGATGTTATTCAGGGAAAAAAATCGAGTTTCGCTATGGTTAGAATCTCCTTCACGAAGGAGATTGAGAGTTTCCCTAAACCCAAGGGGTTTAAGATAAAGAAGATAGAGCCATACGATGGTACCACCGACCCAAAGGACCATCTACACAGGTATCTATCTAAGATGAGATTGGATTGCACACCCGATGCAATGCGATGTCGGGCGTTCGAGACGTTACTCGTGGGTCGAGCCAGGGAATGGTTCACAAAGCTACGGCCCGGGTCGATCTCCAGTTTTTCCATGCTCGTCCGTAAGTTTCGGGACGCATTCATTGTCAACAAGAAGTTTCATTTAAGTGTCACGCACCTCATGAATGTGAGGCAGCAAAAGGATGAAACCATAATGGAATATCTGAAGAGATTTAATCTTGAGGCCATGCAGGTCAAAGATGCAGATGATCGACTTCTGATCACATCGTTCGTTGGGGGGCTGCGTAATACGAAATTATATATGAAGTTGAGCAGAGATGTCCCCACACCATGGACGAGTGTGTTAACGTGGTTCATCGATTACATCAAGGGAAAGCGGTGTGAAGGCACACCCAATCCGACTGGATGGATTCCAAGAAGGACAATCGAGGTCCGAATAGGGGTCAATCCAAGAGACAGGATGTTGAGAGTAAGCTCTCAGTCTGGGATCGTATCGAAACACCCGTCTCAGACCGTGGGGGCAAGAAGGGACCCACGCGAGATAAGGATTTTATTCCGCTTAATCGATCTCGAGCCGAGGTGTTATTGATCATGCTCTCGAAGAACATAGCGAGAAAACCACCACCATTGAAGAAACCTCGAGAAAAGAGGAATGTAAGTAAGTACTGCGAGTTTCATGAAGACATAGGTCACACGACAGAGGATTGTCATGACCTGAAGAAAGATATTGATATCTGCATCTAGGAAGGGCAGCTAGATGAGGTAGTCGACAGATCCCGATATGATGGGCCCAGGGCGTGGAGAATTTAAAAGAAAAACTCCGATCAAGATAGGGGTGAGGCCGAGGCGCTCGAGAGGCGGAGAGATCAATCACCTCGGAGGAATCGATCTCCAGGCCGAGATAGAAATAACGAGAGACAATTTTGGTGAGACGAGATCGATGACAATCGGCCAAACAGATTATATTAACACGATCTTTGGGCTGGCGAGAGTGACAAAGATCAATCCGGTCAAGAGCCACCGGTGGTAGCTCGAGAGCGCAAGCGGCTTCAATTCTGACAAAGTCGGTTATGGACCTCGTGATGATATCCCCAAGTCGAGGAGTCATAGTGAAGGGTTGGTTATCGAGGCTGTGATCAGTCAAGCCCGTGTATCGAGAGTCTGCATCGATAACGGCAGCGCAGTAAACATCTTGTATTACTCAGCGTTTCAGGCGATGAAGTTGAAAGAGAAGGATCTAGCTCATATAGCATCTCCTCTGTTTGGGTTTACAGGGCAGACAGTTCATCCTATGGGATCGATAAAGCTGCTCATCACAGTCGGAGATGGCGAGAAAGGAAGGACTCTCGAGTTGAGTTATGTAGTGGTCAAAGCTCTGCTTATAATGTTATTCTAGGGCGACCTACGCTCTTCGACCTGCGCGCTATCATCTCAACGTTCCACAACAGCATAAAATTTCCAACCAGGAACGGTTCCCACGAGGTAAAGGGGGATGTTGAAGCCGCGCGGAGTTGTAACTCCGTTGTTATGAACGGGAAGATGGCGATTCAACAAATCTTGGTCGAGAATTGATTCCGAAGAAGAAGAGGAAAAGAAGCTGGGTCTCAAAGTGATGCGATTGAGAATGTTCGACTTTGGGAAGGAGAAGGCGATCAATGTGTGCGGTCGGGATTTGGATCCCAAAGAAAAAAAAGCGATTGCTCATCGAGTTATTAATTGAGTTTTAGAGATGTCTTTTAGTGGAAGGCTACCGACATGCCAGGGCTATCTACAGACATCGCAGTTCATAAGCTCGAAATTGACCAGGCCAAGAAGCCAGTCAAACAGAAGAAGAGAAGCTTTGCGTCCGATCGACTTGAGGCTATAGAGTTGGAAGTCGGGAAGCTATTGTCGGCCCAGATAGTCAAAGAGGTGTTCTATCCAGAGTGGCTAGCCAACCCGGTATTGGTCAAAAAACCCGATGGCAGTGGGCGCGTGTGTGTGGACTTCACGAGACTTGAATAAAGCATGCCCGAAAGACTCATACCTTGCCAAAAATCGACAAGTTGGTTGATTCCACCATCGATTTTGAAGTGTTCGGTTTTTAGACGCGTATAAAGGATACCATCGATTCTAATGGATCATCGAGGCGTTGAGAAACGGCTTTTATCACGGAATTTGGCACTTTCATTACATAACCATGCCATTCGGATTGAAGAATCTTTGGGGCTCACGTGTCGAAGAAGCGATCAATAAGATCTTTGCAAAGCAGATTGGTAGATGCATGGAGGTGTATGTAGACGACTTGCTCATCCAGAGTCGATCTATGAAGCAATACTTGGTCGACGCTCAAGAGGTTTTTGAAGTATTGAGAGAAACGCAGATGAGGTTAAACCCGAAGAAGTGCACCTTTGGGGTCAGGTCGGGTAAGTTCTTGGGATACATGATTTCGAAGGACGGGATTCGAGCGAACCCTGATAAAATCGACACGTTGAAGAATATGCCCGCACCTCGAAATACAAAGGAAGTGCAAAGGCTCACCGGTCGAATGGCCGCTCTCAACAGATTCTTATCAAGATCCGCACAGCGTCCGCTACCATTTTTCAAGATACTCCACAAGGCCAGTCCTTTTCATTGGGATGATAAATGTCAGACAGCCTTCGAGGAGTTGAAAGTTTATTTATCAGAGTTACCCACCCTCACTTCACCTCGAGAAGGAGAGAGGTTATTGGTGTATTTGGCAGTGTGCGAGGAAGCAGTGAGTGCGGTTCTGGTTCGAGAAGGGGTACATGGCCAGGTGCCTATATATTTTGTCAGTAAAGCATTACATGGTCCCGAGATCCGGTACTCACCACCGAGAAAGTTAGCATTATGTCTTGTTCATGCCTCGAGAAAAGCGAGGCCCTATTTTCAAGCCCATCCGATTGTGGTAGTCACCGACCAACCACTAAAGCGAGATCTTAGCAAAGCCCGATACATCGGGCCGGTGGCGAAGTGGGTAGTCGAAATGGCACGATATGATATCGAGTTCGTTCCTCGAATCTGCGATAAAAGCTCAAGCCTTAGCGATTTCTTAGCGAAGGGATTTCTATCCAACTCAACCAAGAGAAGCAAAGTCCGGAAGAAAAGTGGACTCTCCAGTCGATGGAGCCTCGAGTAAGGAGAGGGGGAGCGGGGGCTCCTTCTAGTTAGCCCAAAAGGCGAGAATTCCCCTACGCCCTTCGGTTCAATTTCAAAGCGACGAACAACGAGGCCGAGTATGAAGCTATGATCACCAGTGCAAAACTTGCTCTGAGTTAGGTGTCGAGGATTTGTTGGTTTTCATGACTCACAATTGGTGGTAAATCATGTGAAAGGGAGTATGAGGCTAAGGAAGAAACCATGAAGAATTACTTAGCGGTGGTGCAAAGTCTCATACCTAAATTTAAGGCGGTTCAATTCGAGCAGGTTCCCAAAGTCGAACAAAAGAGCCGATGCACTCTAAGCTTGCATCAAACTTTGTCTCGAATAAGAAGGTTCTAGTCGAGCTATTGACCGATAGGAGTTACAACGAAGTGGAGGCCCAACCAATCGCTCAGCAGGCAACGTGGATGGACTCGATCGCTCTTTATCTCAAGGATGGAATTCTACCATCTGAAAAGGTACAATCTAGGAAAGTCCGACTCCAGTCAGCACGATACGCATTCTTCGACGGCGTCCTTTATCGAAAATCCTTGGTAAGCCCATGGTTGAGGTGTGTTTCCGAGGCGGAGGCGAGTATCACTTAGAAGAAATTCACGAGAGGAGCTGTGGGAATCACTTTGTGGGGCCAGGATGTTGGCTCGAAAGTGCAAGTTAGCGAGTTATTTTTGGCCGTCGATGCAACGAGATCTGAGCGACCTTGTTCAAAAATGTAACTCTTGTCAGATCCATGATAATATCTCTCATCAACAAGCACAAGACATGAATGTCATCTCGTCAGCATGGCCTTTCGATCAGTGATGAGTCAATATTGTTGGGCCTCTACCCTGAGCCCCAGGAAATCTCAAATATGTAGTTGTTGCTGTGGATTACTCCACAAAATAGGTAGAAGCTAAGGCTTTACCCGACATCCGAGCTGCAACCATCAAAAAATTCTTGTGGGTCGACATTCTATGCAGGTACGGCATTCCAAAGGCTCTGATCTCGGATAATGGTACCCAGTTCGAAGATCGGAAAGTTAGAGAATGGTGCAGTGAATACCTTATCGATCAGCGATTCACCTCGGTGGCTCACCCACAGGCAAACGGTCAAGTTGAGCAAACTAATCGACAGATCAAGCTGGGGTTAAAGAAAATACTAGAGGCAGAAGGTCGAGATTGGGCAATACAACTTCCGAGCATCCTATGGTCGTATAGGACAACTCCTAATTCATCGACAGGAGAAACTCATTTTTCTCTAGTTTATGGGTGCGAAGCGGTAATACCCGCCGAGATTGGCGTTCCCTCTCCTCGAGTTCTGGCGTATAATGTTGAAACAAATGATCCTGAACTCCGACATGAATGGGATAATGTTGACGAGCGAAGACAGATGGCCTCAGCCAGAATGGAAAGGTACAAACATAAGATCTCTCAGTATTACAATTCGAGGGTCAAGCATAGATACTTCAAAGTCGGAGATCTGGTTTTGAGAAAGAACGAAGCGAGTCGACAAGAAGCAATTGGAAAGTTGACCCCGAATTGGGAAGGTCCATATCGATTACGAAGGTTCACCCCAAAGGTCCTATCAACTTAGGCGATCGAGATGGAACCATGGTTCCTCAACATTGGCACGCCAACAACCTTTGAGGAAGTACTATGTTTAAAGATAATCTTTGTTTTGATCAATTTTTGTTTGCTTTTCGTTTCTTCAATCTTGTAATAAGTCCATGAGACAACTTTATAAGTATTCTAATAAACTTATGTTTCCTTGAGATGTTTACGTGTTTGTTAGGATTTATAGCGAAACATTACAAGTCCATTGTGATACAAAATGTTAAAGGCAAAAGCAATCGACAACGAGTATAGAAATCCATGAAGTCGGACATCTCTGTAAAAAGCCAAAAGCAAAGTGAGCCTCATAGGCAACGAATGCAAAGGCAAAGAGCAGTTCGCATGGTCGGGCCACCAGTCCCAGCCAAAGCCAAACGAGCCTAAGAGGCGAAAAAGGCTATGGCAAAGGACGGTTCGCATAGTCGGGCCACCTGTCCCGATCGAAAGCCAAACGAGCCTAAGGGCGAAAAAGGCCAAGACAAAGGACGGTTCGCATAGTCGGGCCAAATGTTCCCAATCGAGAGCCAAACGAGCCCAAAGGGCAAACGAGGCCAAAGTAAAGGGACAGTTCGCATAGTCGGACTAAAAACACTCGACCTAAAGCCAAATAAGCCTAAGGGGCAAAACAGCCAAGGCAAGCGAGTCGATCACAGTCAAGCTTACAAGTGCAATAAGAACCGGAGGTTCATAATACACTTGGAGGGCAACAAGACATCAATAAAACAAACAGCAAACAGAGCCAAAGGCTCGACAAGCGAAAGACTATAAAACATCGAGACAAACAAGAAAGGAAAGAAAAACATTGCAAAATCAAACCAAAATCAAAGCAAGTCATTACAAGACAAGGCCAGGTCGAAAAGACCAGCCAAAGTTAATTCAAAGCGAGAAATGTTATTACAGATCAAATCCCAAGGTTCAAATAGCAAGTCAACAAAAGAAGAAATTGAAAAGACAACAATCAGAGGTCGGCTTCAGGAGTCGGCTCAGGAATGGCAGAAGTCGGATCGGCAGCAGGAGCAGAGGTGGAAGGACCATACTTGATAGCCAAAGACTCTCCCTGTTGGAATTCTTAAAAGTACCTATCATACAACGACTCCGAATCGGGATTATAAAACATCGGCGTCTCGAGTGTCGACACGTCGAATTCCGAGTTGGCAGCTTTCACCTGAGTCACTGCTAAAGTATAGCCACCCATCATCGACGCGCGCATGAGTACCTCCAGATCAGCGTCAAGGTTCTCCGACTTCCGATATTCGGCTATCGCTTCTGCCTTGGCCTCCTCGATCTTCGCAAGGACTTGTTCCCGCTCGACTCTCAGCTCGACCTTCAAGGTATCTCTCTCTTGTCGCGCCTTCGCTGCGTCTTCCAACGAAGCCTTGTGCGACTGTTGCACTTTTGCGAAGTCTTCGGCCAGCTTAAGCAACTCTCTGCCCTGTTCGTTCCTTTCATTCCGCAGTCGAGTTAGCTCTTTCTCAGCAGCCGTCAGCTTATCTTACAGCTTTTTGGCCTCGGCTGCCGCCTCACGCTTCAGCTCCTCGAACTAAGTCTCCATGGCAGCAATGGCGGCATCCTTTACTACATTCTCTTGCAACAGTCTGCCGTTCTCTTTCCGCAGGTCATCTGCTGACTCACCTGTTTTGGCCAGCTGTCGGGCAGCCTCTCGACTGAGAATGTTACTCTACAAAAGAAAAAGAGATATCAGATAACAATAGGCAAGGCATAGACCTCGAAAGTAATCGACATTTAAAGAGAAGAAATACAATCGACTTACGAGGCGATTCGACTTCCGGAGCGCGCGTGCCAAGGCCTTGTCCTCTAAAGTTGCACAATCTTAAGCGACCCGATTAACATCGACGTCGAGGCTCGGTGAAGCTTCAATAACTTTGGCCTTCTTAGGCGTCGGTGTTTCTCCTCACCAATTCGGGAGCAGTTGGCCTATTCTTGGTCAATGGCACTGTGCCTCGACATTCATTTCGACAGCAGGCGGATTCAACTCGACCAGCTCTCTCGCCGTCCTTATCTCGTAGAGAACCAAAGCGGACCGTCAGGCCACTAGTGGTCGGAGGTAGCTCGATTGATCCACCGCTTGATGATTCGACGGCGGCGAGAGTAGGCTCGAGTTGAGCGGCACCCCTCTACAGAAGAAGAAGGCACCGATTTCACCCACAAGCAAGTCGGGAGCGGTGACCCCGAGAGTAGGAGCGCGCGACCGACCACCGGCGAGAGGATGCGCGTAGGTCGGTGACCTTGGAAAACCTTCCCACCGCAAAATGAAAAGAATAAGTCGAGTTTGATCGGCACACATAACAAGTTATCGGACTCGACAAAACAACAAACACGAAAGCAAAACAAGGAAAATCCTACCGTTCTCTTGGTCTTGGGCATGGAGATTTGCATATGGAATCGGCCCAGCCACTTCCAGGTGGGCTAGATTGTAAAGAAGGCTCAAGTCTCGAGTGCACACCTCGAAACTAAAGCCACCTAGAAGTCGGGCTTCCTCAGGAATAGGAAAATTTCCCAGCTTGTCCTTCTTCCCATCTATCGACCTCCATTGTCCTATATAAGGGTTCTCTAGACCATGTCGGAGAAAGAAGAATCGGGGCTTCCATTCCCCGTGAGAAGAAGGTCCCTTGGTTACGAACTCGTGTCGGTTCGACCTCATCTGGAAGGTGTACCACAGCTTGTCGGGAGTAGCTGCAATCTGATAATAATACCGGAAGAGAGGTATCGAGAGCGAGAATCCCGCGACTCGACATGCTATGATGAATCCCATTAAAGTTACGACGACATTTGGGGCCAATTGCGAACGCTTTATTCATAATGATTTAGAAGCGCAGGGCGGCCGGACAGTGGGAATCTTAATCCACTCGAGAGTTGTCCTCAGTAAGCGAGTGCAAAATCCTTACGGGGCTCGTCGGCAAACTTATGAAGGCCGGAAGGAAGTCGAGTTTCAAACGGAGGACTAGTGATATTACATCTCCGGCAAAGTCCGTGGTGACGTCTTTCAGGAAAGAGCACCGAGACACCACTTTAGCACCATTTCCATCCATCCTAGTTACTAATTTCTTAGGTTGGTTGGGGGACGGAGGAGGAAGGCTGTGGGCTCACCGAGTCTTACCGGAGAAGATGATCGAAATGTGAGATACCGGAGTTTGGGTGTGGGAAGGCGTTTACTACCCTTCGGATTCTGTGGCACTTCTTCTTGGACATGGATAAATCAAAACAAAAGATGAAGAACACTAAGAAGAAAGAAGCTTACTTGGTGTATTGAAATTGGGAGTTTGTAAGAAAATGGCAAATTGACTCTGCTGCAACTTCTGCCTCTCTCCTTTATATGCTAAGCAAAGGTACGCAAATGATTTGAAAGGATGTGGGTAGTAGGGAGTTATAACCCCTGGAGATCGCGAAAATCAAGGCAATGACGCGTTAATTCTCGGTATATGAAGCGTTTCGAAGCTATAACGTCGCGCCACGTGGCTACAGACAGTTAGGGTTGCAAAAAGGCGGGCTTTTTTCCCGCCCAAAGGATGACCCAACTCGAAGACGATTCATGCGACATACTCAACCTCGGACAACGGGAGTCGCCTCTCTTAAGTCTGGGGGGCTTATGATGATACAGGGTTTTACTCCCTCCACGTGTCATCTATCGGTTGGTCATCACATCATGAATTAACTCCAAGATACTTGCATCGATGCTCGGACTCGAGGCTACGACTATCGACATTCGGCGATGTGGGGCGACGAGTCCGTGGGACGAGTCCGCACCGGTAGCGATGTAGGACAACGAGTCCCGAGTCGAGTACCACGTGTCGGCAATATCGACATCGAGGACGGAGTCCACACCAAATTCCAAGCCCCATTAACGGTGATAACTTGGCGCGAGGTTAAGGCCCATTAAAGGGTAAATATGAAAATAACATAAGCCGACCTATTATTAGGGTTAGGGCAAGTGTTGTCATTATAAATCTCCAATCAGGAAGCTACGTAGAGGCGATTCGCGAAGCTAACGGAGATCGTAAGCGATCTAAGATCTGATCTTGAGATTCGGTATGAATACTAAATTCCACCATCACGTACTTTAGGCATTAGGGTTTTGGGATATTCATCACTAGATTCAATTAGAATCCGGATTATTAAGGTGACGCAATTTGTCATCGTCAACGCCTACACCACACACCAAATGTTGAACTTGGTGAAGCTCTTGCGCTCTTTCATGGCATCTCATTTGCTTTTGCTTATGGGTACACAAATTTTATTATGGAAAGCAACTCTCTTTGCACCATTCAACGTCTTCGATCATCGACCGATGATATCTCAAAAGTTGGTCTTTTTGTGGAAGCATGTAGAGATTATTTTTTTTGAGGGTACATGTAAATGTCTTTCTTTCTCCACTTTATCTTTCTTTTTTAGGAGAAATGTAAATGTCCCTACTCATTTTTATTTTTTATTTTATGCAAAGTATATTCTTATAGTTCACTCTTTCCCTACCCCTTGCTGATGTTATAAGTGCATGTCTTCCTTTTAAAAAAATATTACTTTAAGGTTGTAAATTCAACAATCATTAGTTTTAGCATATAATTTCATTACAGAGACTAGCAAAAGTGATCGAGTCAAAGTAGTTTAAAATGTCTTCGACCCAAAAATATAATTTCATTACGGTTTCTAGCAAAAGTCAAAGTAGTTTGCTTCAAAATATTGATTGTTCTCCTAAAAAAAATTGATTGTTTGTTATGAATCCATCAATATATTAATAACTTAAAAATGTATCGAGTGGTCTTGTCGTGATTTTGAAATTACTATTGACATTATAATGAATTTACTTTTCAAGTATTAAATCAAAATCCAACATATTATTAAGTCGAATTTATGCACACAATTAAATTCTGATAAAATCGAAAACAAATTCTAATCTCTGACTTTACTTTTAAGGTATCAGAGGAAAATTCAATATCTCTGATGTCGAATTTATACACAAAACTAGACTTTGTAAAGATCGAAAATAAATTCTAACACATGTAATGTTAGGTTTTTTTTTTTTTTTTTTTTCAAGAGTGATGTCTAGATAAATCAATTGTGATGCCGTTAAAAAAAATTTATGCGATTTTCATTTGAATTTTTTATTTTTTAAAGTTTCGATAATATAAAAGAAATGCAACCAATCGGGAGAAAGAAATGAAACAAGGATCGTCACTTTATGCAATCAATCAATTTGATGACAAAGCACGTGTAAAACACTCTAGTACATATTTCTGATGCAACAAAGAGCGTTCAGCGTTATCGCCGGAAAAATCATCGACCTTTTGAATCATCAAAACCAAAAAACATGAAGAACAAACCATAGAAAAAAAAAAAAAAAAAAAAAAAAAACCATAGATTATTACTATTAGAAATTATTCAATTCAGAGAAAACCCCGTAATTTTGCAGATGCAGCTATGGAAGGTTCACCCACAACCATATCTCCTTTGCTTATCAAAAACCTCTTGACTACCCTCTTCTTAATCGCCGATAAATCTCTGGGTTTTTTGACGGAAAAATCTAAGTTGCTTGAAGCCATCCATTATCTCGTCTGTGCGTCTTTCCTTTTTTCCTTCGTCTTTTGCCTTCTTTCTTTTCCAATTTCATTCCTCAGGAGGAGGATTTCAGTAATAATTCATTTTCTTTCAAGCCCTCAAGAGTAGAAAGTTACGTGCCCTCCGCCGTGGGCGGCGGTAGTAACGGTGGGGCGCCACCGGAACCGTCCTGATTCCGGAATCGAAAGAGCGTTGTCGCAATTATTCGGGATCGTCAACGATATTCCGGTAAGTTCAAGGAAGTATGAAGTGGTGAGATCGTTGGCTGAGCGGCTAATCGACGAGAATTTGTTGGAGAGAAACGGAGCTTTGAGAGACGTTAACATCAATGTCTTATCGGCGGCTTTTGCCCGGACTTTAAGCCAGCTTGAATCCATCATGGCTGAGCAAGGCCGGAGCTTCGGCGGTGACGTCATCAGTACAACAAGGGGGGACGGTGGTGGTGATCATCATTTGAAGTCCGTGACTCTGTTGGTGAGAGCTCTTAGATTTTGTGGTGACGTGTTGTCGCAGAAGGGGAAGCCGACGGACGAGCTGAGCCGGTCAGGGAGCTCCGCCGAGAAATTGGCGGCGGAATTATTGTGGCTGGCTCAGAAAATGGAGGCTTGTGGTTGTGCTGATGAAGCTGTTCATAGGTGGGCTTCGGCGGCTAACTTGGCTTGGCTTTCCCTTACGGCTGAGCCTCGGCTTCAAGGATCCTTGGTCAAGATTTCAGGTATATTCTTTATTCTTTATTTTCATTTTAAATAAGCTCCATTTTTATTCTTAATGTGATAAAAGCTTATTTTGTAATAACAATAATGGAAAAACTTCCACTCAAAAAAAAAAAAAAAAAAAAAAAAAAAAAAAAAAAAAAAAAAAAAAAAAACATAATGGAAAAACTAATACAAATTTATGGGGAAAAACAAAATAGATAAATTTATTAGCAGTGATCTTGAAACGTGCTATAATTTTTTATTCTCGACCTTTTATTGATTGAATTAAAAAATTCTCGATATATTATTAATCCAACCAAACATTTCAACTAAAATGGGAAATTTATTTAAAAGTGCAAGGTGATGATTCTTGCTTAGAAGCTTTGTTGGAGTGATTCTCTTTAAAGGGTTTGATTTTGTGTGTAAAATGAAGGGTTTTAGATGAAGAGCCCTTTTAAATGAAAAGAGGGTTGACCAAATCCTTTTAAATGAAGACCCAAAAAATAAATCACCCAGGAAATTCTTATGGCATCAGCTTCATAATATTTGTACGGTGTGTCCATTCGTGTGGAGAAACCACACGGTTTCATTGAGGAATGAAATGAACACGAATGAAATAACTATGTAAATATTCCCCGTGAGGTTACACCGTGTTGGATGAATGTGGACCGCACAACTTCAAGTCGGGATTAAATTCTGTGGTCTAGTTTCATTCAAAACGGTGACTCCATTTACGGAGTTGCACCATATAGATGAATCTCGACCACATACTTTCAACTCATGATGAAACTGTGTAGTTTAGATTTATTCATGCGGTGTAACTCCACAAATGGAGTCACTATTCTAAGAATTAGCCTAAAATATTATACACCTATGTCTGTGTCCAAATGGACCCTTAAAAATAATGAGTGATTGAAGGCAATCATATGATACACATGATATACAAAAGTTTTTCTATGGTGAGTCCATCTGAGAAATAGAACATATGGATGAATCTGGATCACACAGTTTCAACTCAAATTCAAATTGTGTTGTCCAGAATCATCCACGTATGTCTACAGTGCAAATGGAGTGACTAGGGAATAATTACCCGTCCTTAAACTTCTCTTGTCTGGTCTTAATAATTGCTAGTGGTGTGGACATTTGATAGCAAAAACAGATGTAAAGGAAAATACGATTTTCTCTGTGAAATTAGCACCAAAATAGCCCCTTCGTTTATTGAAGATATGTGTTGATGTTTTACCTTTAATAATGAAATGATTAAAAAGAGTTAAATATAATTACTACAATGGTACTAGTACATGTCATAATGTATCTAATAATGACCTTAACAAAGCCATTGTTCTTTCTCATATTTTCTAAATAAATAGATGTCCATTTTTAGACAATCACTCCTTTTTCTTCTCTTTGGCATTTTTAATATTACAATCAATCATTGTACATTTTCAAAAGAAATCTCACATTTCCTATTTTAGCCATGCCTGCTTGTGCTATTTACTTGGTCCACCACCAGCTGTTCATGAACCTTTTATGAACGGTGAAAATACTCTATAATTGATACTGGTTGTTGGGGTGGGGGTAGGTGTAGGGGGGTAACTATTGATTGAAGGGCCTTGTTGTCTTTTCTCTTTCCTTAGTATAATGTTGGTGGCACTTGTTTGGGTCCCTCCTTTCTGGTACCGTAATAATAGTGTAATAATCTTCTACCTGCTTCCAGCGGCGGATTCAGTTATTTTATTCAGGGGGGTCCGAATTTTTTTTTCAAAATAAATTTTTTTTTTTCACGGAGTCCGAAACATTTTTTTCTAAAGATAAAATGTAGAGTTTTTTTATTTTTAGCGGGGTGCGCGGACTCCAATTAATATATACTGCATCCGCCTATGCCTGCTCTGCATATAATACAGGGAGAATTGAAACCGTGGTCCTCTCGTATTTTATTTTTTATTTTTGTAGCATTCCTATACAAGCAAACACGGGTATTAGGCAGGGAAAGAAAAGAAGAAAACGCAAAGGAGCAACAAAGGCAAACCAAAGTGAAGATACTCTTATTATGGATACCGTTGCTTTGCCGAGCAAGTATGGGAACCGATGCCCCGGTTCTGAGTTTGAGTGAACGATCAGAGCTCGAACGAATATTAGAGGACATAATCGAAGGGCTAGACCAACAAGAAGATCAAGAAAAAGTGTTGGCACTTTGGCTTCACCATTTCACTTATTGTCCTTCTTCAGACTGGCCTAACCTGCACGGTTGCTACACGCGTTGGTGCACTCAATCTCGAAGGGACTTGCTGAGGTCCAGGTTTACTAGTAAGTGAAAACTGTTGTTCAAGAAATATGTGTGCTACTACTATTCATGTGGTAGTGGGAAACTGGAAATAAATTTATTTATTGCTAAAAACAGCAGCCCTTTTTGTGAATTACACAGGTTTGAATTATATATATATATATATGTGATTCTTGAATGATAATATTACCAATATATTTTATTTGTACAATTGTTATTACTCAATTATTATTATTCAACAAAAATAGGATTTCACTCAAAAGAACATTGAGTTATTACAATCTTCCATGGCTATGTAGTGATATTGTCTGAATCACCCCCATCTTAATTATAGGCTGAACACTTTGTCAATACTGAATGGCTTTGAAGCTGATAAAATAGGATCCTGCATTTTTGTCAAAGTTTATTCATCAGTTTATCCGTATCGAGTTTGAAGTCGAATACGAGTAGTTCACTTACAGTCTAATAAATCCAATTTGATATTGATCAAGTGATGGAATATATATTACCTGTAGCATCTGGCGATGGAAGAGTCTGCGGATACCTCTGCTGATAGAGTTGTTAGCTTCTTGAATACCGTTGTGAACCGACTCGATTAATTCCCCATACGTTATTTCTTGCTTTCCGTTTACTGCACTTAGGAATGTATTTGTCATTGCTCCTCCCATTGTTCTGTCTGGAGAAAACATCTGCACATTGATGATTACTCGGGTCATGGCGGAACGAGTCGATTCGAAAATTACTCGGGTTTCGGAGTCGGGTCATTATATATAAACAACTTACAGAGGTATCTGCAGCAAGCTGGTAGTCCTCACAAGCACTTAGACATATAGCTTGTCCTCCACTTGTACTTTTACATGCCCCCAATGGAGGATCCCATATGCCCCTATACACAATCATTAAGATGTATAACATGAATCAAAATCTCTACAACACATAATTTGAATAGATAATATGTATTATTGTGCACTAAGAGTAGTGCAAAATTTAAGGATCATGTGTTTTAGAGATCTCAGAAGAGATTATGCAGATGGGTTTTATGCATCTGAATGATTTGGATCCCTATTTTACACCTGCATCAGTATCTCTAAAACCATGTAAATTTGTATATATAATAGAAGAACTAAACCGTTCACATCCAAAAAAAAAAAGGGCTATTATTTGTTCCCCACCCAATCTACCGTGCACGCCACCTATCACTTCGTTTTACTGAATCAAACCTTGTGAAAGTTGGTTATTAAGCCAAAACGCGTGACTTTCTCAAGGCCGATTCTCGAGAATCGCACCTGGAAAGTCGGTTTTCTTGGTTCCAAAATCGACTTCCACAAGGTCGATCTAATTTGTGTGGTGCATAGGTACTGTGATGCATCAGTGCAAATAAAGGTCCGAAGGAAAGACATCTAAATCCAAATCTCTACTCAGATTTACAAGATACATAATCTTTGCCATTTGTAGTGCATACGAAACAAAACCTATATGTTCGAATCATAATAAAGAAAAGTGGTGTTCGAGTCTGTAAAATTAAAAAACCGGTTTCACAAAATCATTCTCAAGTGAAAGAACACATACTTATTTCTATTGTAGACATAGGGCAAATCAAGAAGAGTCCCACTGTGACAAGTATCAACAATAGCATGAAGGGTAACACCTTCAATAAGTGGTGCAACAATCATCTGATTGATTTCATTATCAACTATCATTCCACATGTCTGGAAATCCGACGGGCAAATCGCTTCATCGAATCCGTCAATCTCATCTTCATTAACATTCAGTTGTCTCATCCCATGTCCTGAGTAATAAAAAACCAGTGAATCACCACTTTGCATGTCTGATACCAACCACTTAAATGCTTCCATTATATTCTTCCTTGTTGGTTGTTGATATTGCTGCTCCTCTGCATGTACAGTGAATACGTAAAATTAGAGTAGGGTTTTCAGGTTATTACGTAACACAAAACGAGGGTTTTTAACTTTTTTTTTTTTTGGTATACAATTGTAATATTGTATTGATTGAATAAAAATAAATAAATTAATGAATTAAATCATGGACGTACCTCCAAGGATGAGGAAGGCGTTATCAGGGAATCCAAATTTCTGAGAAAGTAAAAATCTCATATTGATGACATCATTACTTGTTCCTTTAAGCTTATACTTGTTACTCCGGTAAGAAACACCGCAAAGCACCGCACGCTTCCCTCTCGGTGGGGCGGCGGCCACCACCGGTGGTTCTCCATTATTGAGAAGCTCCGAACACTACTATCGCTATCGTCGTCGATCCGAGAAGAAGATCCTCTGCGATGTAAGTGAAAACCGCATTTGCTTCTTACAGATGAATTATTATAATCTAAATATGCAGCTGCAGCTGGTTGTTCATCAATATTGCCAAATCCAATAGAAGAAGAAGAAGAAGAAATATTTTCATGGCTTTTGCTTCTTCTGCTAATAAGTGAATTAATCATAGGCATAGGTGATGAAGCTCCTCCATATATACATAGGGAAGTGTGTATACATATATATATATATATATATATATGTTACATTTGCTAAAGGGGGATTAAGGTGTTATATGTTGCTTCTTGGAGATGAAAATAATTAAAGTAAATCATGGCCAGCTAGAAGAAGAATATATATAGTGTATAATACACTTAATTATACACATATATTGGATATATAAAGAATCTTGAAGCACTTTACTTTAGGAATGGGCACAGAACATTTATATTACATCAAGCTATGAGGTTTGACATGTAATGGGCATAAAATGTTGAGAAATAATGAGTTTGATAACTTGGGTTTCCTAAAAAATAAAGGTAACTTGGGTTAGCCAAACGATGACGATTAGCGTAAAGAGTTAGGCCCAATTGATTTCTGGAAAGTTTCTTAAACTTCAAAATCACTACATTTTTGTGGCATTACATATTTTTTTTAATTCATTGATTAAAATGCATCAAACTTTACAAGTAACTATGGAGCACAAACACATCAAAATTGAAAATAAAAAATTAAAGAGAAGAGTTTAGGGTTGAGGGATGAAAGAGGGGTTTAGGGTTTATGGGGTGAACTGATGTTACGGTTTAGAGTTTAGGGTTTAGGGATGAAAAGGCTGGTTAATTAGGGTTTCTAGGGTGATGAATTGATGTTACGGTTTAGTTTGGGGAGGGGTTAGTGTGTAGGGGGCATGGGCTGATCCAAGACTTCTATCATTAAAATTAATAGAACTTGACCACTTTTTTAATCCGTATGAAAAAGTCTAATCGGACTTATATTTTGAGACGGAGATAATAGTATATAAAAAGACTAAACATTACGGCCGTTTCATTATATTATAATCATCGTAAAAATATTATATCAAATGATATGCATCATGTCATTGCATTCCAACTTTAATTCACCGTACATAATCTTACTCTATTAAATTGAGTAGAAATAAAAGACATGCATGATTCATATCATTTAATTAGGGGTGACAAATTTCCCGATAATCCCGACATGTCTCGAATCCCATCCCGATCCCGAAATATCGGGATTTTTCCCGACCCGAAAAATGCGGGATATATAGAGATCGGGTATAAGACTCAATCTCGTCGGGTTACCGATCTCGACCGAATACATATATATATATATATATATATATATATATATATATATATATATATATATATAACATAAACATACTACACTCTCTGCTTCCGCCATTTCTTATTTTTCTCTGCACATCTCTTCTGTTCTTTAATATTCCGGAGTGTTATTCTTCACAAAAGCCACCCGCCTCCACCGGCTGTCGACTCTGTCGCCGTTAACTCATTTCTCTGCCCCCACCTTTCGAACTATTGTTTTTTTGATCAAGTAATTGTTGTCACTTTTTTATATTAACATGAATATTTTTTAACATCATATGTTCGGGACATTCATTCCTGACCCGACGGGATCCCGAACATTCAGGTATCCCGATTTTTGGAACCCGATGCTTATCGGGTACGGGTTCGGGAAGAAAAATTGAATCCTGAATCTTGTTGGGACGGATTTCAGATAGGAGGTTTACAGGTCGGGTCCCGACCCGATGCCAACCCTACATTTAATAACAAGGTACCATATTGAACTTCTTTAATTTATTCCAATTTGCCTCCTATAATAAGGGAATATGGAGAAGAGACACCATCCGCTAATGCAGAATTGGATGCCCAGTATGCATGCCCCAAAGATGATGCGGGCTGAATTTCGCACTTTTAGCATCTGCGACTTTCTCGTTTTTGCACTATGTAATATCTAAAGAAGCTTTGTTCAAAGTGGTAAATCTACCGTCCATTTTAAAGGTCTTTAATTTTATATTTGAGGTCAGAGTCCATAATGACAGGTTTTAATCTAAAATGATTGAGAATGACAGTTACTACATGTGTAACTACATTTTTGTATATGTGTTATTACATTTTTGTACATGTGTTACTACATGTGTTACTACATGTTTGTCCTTCTCAACCATTTTAGATTAAAATTGTCATTCACAACCTTTAACCTTTTATTTTGCTACGCGTGTGATGAATCACTTTATATCGTATGATTAAAAATGTATGTGTTTATATCGTTTACGTAAGAAATGTTATACATATATGGAGTCGTAGCATGGATGTAACTGGGAATTATTGTTTAGATAAAATTAGTGGACTATATATGTATGGTTGGGTGAAATTTGGATTAAGACAGCTAATGGTGTTGGAGTGAATTATATAGGTTTTCTAGTGTACCGAAAATAAAAACCGGGTGGACGCTAGCACCCACCTTGGTTCCATCCTTGAGTCGTAGTATTTTTCTCGTTAGGCTATGTAAGTATCCGTTTATGTAACCGTAAACCAATGTTGTCATCTTTTTTCTCAAGATGCAAAGTTGTTCCACTTCTCTTGTTCTTCCTTGTTTGCTTAGCACACCAATCTTAACATGGTCTCTGAGCAGTACTTAAGATCTAAACCCAATATTGCGGATCAAACTCTACGGTGAGTTGGTTGGGAGTCTCAGATGGGGTTGCGCCCATGTTCAGAAGCCTAGATTTATTTTTTGGGTTACCAGTTATTACTGTTACTTTTTTCTACTTCAGACTGAATGTTCCCGTTGGTTGGTTAGTTTTTTGCTATCTCGTTTCCGTCATATTTCGTAATTTGTGGGTAAATGTGCTTGTCTAGATCGGGTTTTTGTTGGTGATATTGCGGGTAACACTGTGTGAGATTGTGGCTGGATTTGATTGTGATTTGGTTTGAGTTATGCATTTTGTTCAAAATGGCCGGGGGTGATGGTGTTTGCAGACATTTAGTGTTCGTTTATATGGCAAAAACTATTTCTACTGGAGTTATGTAATAAATTTTTTTCTTCTGAAAGGCAAGCATATGTGAGTTATATATATTTCCAGTATTACTATGGCTCCTAAAGTTGCAAATGATAAGTATGCTGAATTGTTGGAGACGTGGGATACCTATAATACAAAAATCATTACATGGATAAATAATTTTGTTGAGAATATGATTGGTACTGTAACGCCCCGTTCCCGGATACCGAGTCTTTACCCGGAATTAGAACGTTCGGCATGTATAATATAAAATAAATTCTATATTATACGTAAGCCTCTACTACGTCGTATCGAGTTTCGCATTTAAACGGAAGCTAAAGAGACTCGGGTCTATTATTTTTTGTACAAGATAGGAATAGAAATACAACCATACTATAGATAGAAAGATAACTTACAACCACGAATTTCAAACGTTATAACCGTACGATGTTTAAGGAACAGAAATGAAATACAACAAAAGTCTTATAAAGAAAACAATGTCAATAAAAGGCCACAAGTCTTGTAGTGAAATTATAACATAACAATCTAAAAAGAACATCAAATAGTTTAATTATAACAATCATCAAACATCGTCTTCATAAGCCTCGTCAAGCTCCGGTTCGACCTGTTCGTCTTCTCAATCCCCAAACACAACAAAATGCATTCGAGGTAAGTACAAAGGTACTTAGTAAGAAACAGAAGCTATTGCATTAACCAGATTTCACAAGAAAGGTTTACATAGTTATTACGTTATCTTGGTTTGACCGACTCAATTCTAGGGTTCACTTCATGCTCATCAACATGTTGTGACTAAACGTTTCTAACTTAGCTTATCTTTGTTACAATCGCTCTCAAGGGAACTACGCGTATCCACCTTTGGGACACTCTTGGCAACATATTAGTGGATCACACCAATATCCACGAGTCTAGAATAGTAGACTTCGATAGTGTGCACGTTATGCGCGAAGTTCCTCCACCGCCATTTAGCCGCTTATAGGCGGCGGCGTTGTTAAACTTTTTATCTGCTAGCACACACATCATCGCGATATAGTCTGGTGCCTATCCAAGAGAGACATGTTGTTTAATCTTTTACTAGTCAAGTACGTTGTTTATTAGGTTATTAACTAGCCATGCACCTAAGTGTTTTCAATTAATCTCCCTCACACATACTACTCTCTTCCTAGACCGCTAGACACGGACAAAACCTAACACATACACGGACATTGATGAATACTAATTCATCAAAGTACAAGCCAATCATACTCTTCCGACGGTCCCGAACTTCAACTCCCTTGAAGAGTACATTCGGTGCCGGAACTAAACGCATCAGAAGATAAATCATGGCTTGTTCATGTTCATTTAGTATTTTACATCAAAGAGTAACATTTAGAACCCGTCTCGTGGCTTAAAGACACATAAAGGGAAAACAGCACTTAAGGACCCCATCCGGACGGATAAACTATTCTATCCGTACGGATAGAACATTGTACTACTCTTTGCCTGATTTAGTGAAATATCCGTACATATGAGTGATACATCCGTACGGACAGGACCTGTCTGCACAAGGGAAAACAGTTTTCTGCACTCTACGATTTCTACTCAATTCCAACCAAGCTTAACCTCATTCTAAGCCTCAAAACAGCAGAAAACAACACCTTAATTATCCCATATCATCTAACAAAAGTAAGATCACATAATGGCATGATTTCATCACCAAAACACCTCAAATCATAACTAATGCAATAGAGAAGATTTCCTTACCTTTCAAAGCACAACTCCAAGAAACACTTCAGAAAATTGCAGGCACTCCTCAAGGACTCCAACAAAACCCTATCCAATCCATAACCAATCCAAGAACCGATTAGGATTAAGGTTTCTAACACTCAAAGCTATGAATTTAACAACTCCCTACAACCAGACGTGATCAAAACACGAGGAAACCAAGATTAGGGTTAATTTCTTACCTTTAAGAAACTTGGAAAACTTGGTATCAACACGATCCTCGAAATCTCACGATGCTCCTGCCGCAGACAAAACCAAAATCGGAGTAGAAACCGACCGTGAAATTGAGAAAAGCTCTCCTCCTTCTTCCTTGCTCTCAACCCCAGAATTTTAACGCTCAAGCTTCTTATTAATTTCCCTTTTGATTAGTGGGGAGGTTATTTCCCCAAATATAGCCTCCTCACTAATTAACTTGCAATTAACACCCTTAAAACACATAATTTACAAATCAGCCCCCAAATAACATATATATACATATTCGAGTTATATATATATATATATATATATATATATATATATATATAAAATTACATACTTTAATCCATAAAAAGATAAATATAATATTTCGTTCTATAAATTGACACGTCATTTCTTTCCGAGAATCGGAATATTACATTCCTCCCCACTTAAGAGGAGTTTAGTCCTCTAAACTTGAACATACCTGTAAGTTCAAAAGTATGGAAACTCCGTGATCATATCATCTTCCACTTCCCATGTTGCTTTGTTTTCTGTGTGATTGCTCCACTGTACCAAAACCAAAGGAACCATTCGCCTTTTGATCATCTTTTCTTTCCGATCCAAAATCTTAACTGGCTCTTCATCGTATGTGAGGTTATCTTGAAGGATTTCCGGATCAACTGTGGCTTCAACATCCAACTTCGTTAAACACTTCTTCAACATCGAGACATGGAACACATTATGAACTCTTGACATTGAATCTGGTAACTTAAGCTTATAAGCTAACGGTCCAACTCTCTTGAGGATCTCAAACGGTCCGACATACTTTGGACTTAGCTTTCCTTTTTGCCCAAAATGCTTAACTCCTTTCATCGGAGAAGCTCTCAAGTAAACTCTATCACCAACACCGAACTCTAAAGGTCTTCATGGACATCGGCCCAACTTTTCCGCGATCTTGTGTTTGCCTTCAAGTTCTTATTAACCAACAAAACTCTTTCCTTAGCTTGTTCTACCAATTACGGACCGTGGTCGCTTCTCTCCCACTTCATCCCAAAACAAATGGCGTTCGACATCTTCTACCATACAGGGCTTCAAACGGCGGCATTCCCAAACTTGCATGATAAGCAATATTGTAAGCTAAACTCAATACGGTAGGTAATCATCCCATGATCCTCCTACTTCCAAAACACATGCTCTTAACATATCTTCTAGTGTTTGGATTGTTCTTTCTGATTGTCCATCTGTTTCAGGATGGAACGCTGTACTCAAATCCAACGTTGTGCCTATGGCTTTCTGCAAGCTCTTCCAAAACCGACTAATAAACCGGCTGTCACGATCTGATACGATTGAGATAGGCACTCCATGTAGTTTCACGATATTGTCCAAATAAAGTGTAGTCATCTTCTTTAACGACATATCCACTTTGGTTGGTAAGAAATAAGCCGACTTTGTTTATCTATCCACAATAACCCAAATCATATCATGTCCACTCTTAGTCCTTGGCAAACCGGTGATAAAATCCATTGTAATCTTATCCCACTTCCACTCGGGGATGTCCAATGGTTTAAGCATACCTCCTGGTTTCCTATGCTCAGCTTTGACTTTCTGACACGTATCACATTCGGCCACAAACTTAGCTATTTCCAACTTCATTGAAGGCCACCAAAAATGTTCTTTCAAGTCTCTATACATCTTGGTAGCTCCTGGGTGGACTGCAAAGGCTATCCTATGCGCTTCATCCATGACCCTCCGTCTCAAGTCTCCAACATTAGGCACACATAGACGATCTTGGTACCAAAGGTTCCAACTCTTATCTAACACATAACCGACTGTAGGATTTTCTCTAGCAACTCGCTTCAAATCTACCAAAGCTGGATCTTCATCTTGTTTACCCCGGATGTCATCCATCAACTCTGACCTAGCCAACAACGGTACCACAAACTGTCGATTCCCACACTGAGCAAAACTCCGGATTTCCAGCCCATCTAACTGTTCTGCCACATCTTCAACCCCTGAAACCGCAAACACTGGCTTCCTACTCAACGCATCTGCAACCACATTTGCTTTACCCGGATGGCACTGTATATCCAAGTCATAATCCTTCACGAACTCTAACCATCTTCGCTGCCTCATATTCAGATTCTCTTGAGTGAAGAAATACTTTAAACTCTTATGGTCCGTGAAGATTCTTGCCTTGACTCCGTACAAGTAGTGCCTCCAAGTCTTTAAGGCAAACACTACAGCTGCCAACTCTAAGTCATGAGTCGGGTAATTCTTCTCGTGTACCTTTAATTGTCTAGATGCATATTCTATTACCTTGCCCTCTTGCATCAACACGCAACCCAAACCTTGTCCCGAAGCGTCGATATACACATCATAATTATCAAAGATCTCCGTCTCGCCAAAATCAAAGTGCGGTAGTCAATCTATCCTTCGTAGTCTGAAAGGTCAAGCTTCACATTCACTAGTCCATTCAAACTTCACATTCTTTTGTGTAAGTTTGGTGAGTGGTATGGCTATTTTGGAAAATTCTTGTACAAACTTCCAGTAGTATCAGGCTAACCCCAGAAAACTTCTTACTTGAAAATCAGAGCAGGTCTTGGCCAATTCTCAACCGCTTCTATCTTTGCAGGGTCTACTTGTATACCATCCCCAGATATCACATGTCCCAGAAAACTGACTTGCTTCAACCAAAACTCACATTTCGAAAACTTAGCAAACAATTGTTTCTCTTTCAAAGTCTTCAACACTATTCTTAAGTGTTCCTCGTGTTCTTTTTCATCCTTTGAATACATAAGGATATCATCTATGAACACTATCACAAACTTATCCAAATAAGGCATGAAAACGCGTTGCATCAAATTCATGAATGCTGAAGGAGCATTAGTGAGTCCAAAAGGCATAACCAAGAACTCATAATGTCCATACCTCGTACTAAAAGCCGTCTTAGGTATGTCTGCTACCTTAATCTTCAGCTGATGATAACCTGTCCTAAGATAAATCTTAGAAAACACTCTCTTTACTTGCAACTGATTAAACAAGTCGGCAATCCTTGGTAGTGGATACTTGTTCTTGATAGTGAGGTTGTTCAAAGCTCTATAATCTATACACATTCTCATACTACCGTCCTTCTTCTTTACAAACAACACAGGGGCTCCCCACGGTGAGGTGCTTGGCTGAATTATGTTTCTTTCCAACATATCTTTTAACTGAGCTTTCAATTCTTTTAATTCAGCTGGTGCCATCCTATATGGTGCTTTAGCCACTGGTGCGGCCCCCGGTGTTAACTTGATCTCAAACTCAATCTCCCTATCCGGCATATTCCCTGGTAACTCATCCGGAAAGACCTCGGGATATTCTCTTGCTATAGGTGTTTCTTCTAACTTACGCTTAACTTGTTCTACATCCATAGCATACAACAAGTAGCCTTCACACCCTTTCTGACATGCTCTTATAGCCTTAACTGCTGAGATTATCGGATGACGCTTCTTACTTGTCTTGTACACGTAACCTTGAAAAGTCTTAGAAGATCTTCCGGGTACCTTAAAGGTTACTCGCTTTTCTCTACAGTCCAAGTGCACATAGTTCTCGGACAACCAATCAATTCCCAAGATAACATCAAAGTCCGTAAAGTCTAACACTGTTAGGTCACTCTTGCAATGGTAAGATCCTGCACATACGTCTACCTGAGGTATGAACTTTGTCACTTTAGTAACCTTACCTAATGGTGTAGTTATTTCCAACGTATTCCCTAAATGTTCCGAAGGTAAGTTCAATCTCTTAGCTACCTTGGTCAAATCAAAAGTGTTAGACGCTCCCGTATCGAACAAAGCCTTGACCACTAGATTGTCTAACATTATCGTACCTAAGATGCATATTCATTTATTTAAATACGCTACAACATGAATAATCACGCTATAAAATATCTTAATAAAGGAATAAAACAACAACATGGTACCTGAGATAACATCATCCTCTGGTTCTGCATCTCTAGCATCAACAGAAAAAACACGAACTCGTCGACTTGGACCGCTCTTTCCGCTTCCTTGGCCTCGAATCGCCTTGTTTCTCTGTTCGGACACGATCTGAAAGTGCCCTGGCTCACCACAAATATAGCAAGCCGCATTCGCTTCGCTGCACTCTCCCTGAATGGTTTCGCTGCACTTGGGGCAAAGTGGTGCCTTTGCTTGGGGCCTTAGTTGCCGTGGGGCTGTTGTCTTCTTGACGTTTTCTTTGTGGTGCTCCCGGTAACTACCCTGACTAGTCCAAAACTTCTCTTATTTCCCACAACCACTTTGTAGTCTTCTTCCTGAAAGTTTCGATCTCCAAAGCTTTATTCAACAACTCTGCCATACTCTTCGCAGTAAAACCCAGCATACCAGACTGAATCTTATAGTCCAAACCATCCTTGTAAAGAGCCATCTTTCTTTCTTCCACTCTCATAAACTCGGGGTAGAACCGTCCCAATTCGTTAAGCTTATTGGTGTACTGGGACACCGTCTGATGAATACCTTGCTTAAATCTCAGAAATTGACTTGCCTTGTCAGCCTGCACCGTAGCCGGGAAGTACTCATTGCAAAACATAGCTTTGAAAGCTTCCCAGTCTGTTACCTTCCTATTACTGCTTTGTATAACATCTATCCACGCTTCAGCTGCACCCAAAAGGAAACTAACTGCCAACTGTGCCATCTCTGTCTCAGGAACATGCATATTCCTGCAAGACTTCTCAAAACCTCTCAACCATTCCTCAGCTTTTGAATGTTCCACATTTCCAAAAAAGTCCTGAACCCGATTCCTTCTCAATCTTGTGTACCAATCCACTGGTGGTGCACTCGCTCAACCGCCTCGGTCTCACTTTGGTAAACGGGTGGATAAACAAAGGGTACATAAATTACCCGAGGTGGATAAGGTGGTGGATAAAATTTCTTGAGGTTGTTGTGGTTGCTTCACAGCGGTGCTTGTTGATAAGGATGGTATCCTGGATGATGTTGTGGAGTGTGGTGCGGTGATGTAGTCCATAAGGTGGGTATCCAAAACCGTGATGATGATCAAACCGTGGTGATGGAGGATAGAAGGTTGAGGTTGGAAACTTGTAGGTGGAGGGTAAAGGTTTCTTTGGTAAGGAGGGTAAGGCGTGGTTGGCGGATAGCTTCTCGGTGGTGGTGGTGGATAAACCTCGATCCACCGGTGGTACAAAACCCTCTGGAATGTCACTTACTATAGTAAACTGAACTGAAGTCCCCACATGCCATTGTGGAGGTTGATCCCGATGAGACCGTGGTGTGGGGGTCGCAGTATGAGGGGGTGGTGAAAGGCTCGGGTGAGGTGAGGGATTCTGCCTCACAAAGCCTCTTCCCACAACAGGTGTAGCGTTATCTGCCCCTGGTCTAACCCCTGAACTCCCAGCTCCATGAACACCTCTCCTTGTTGTCACCATTCTGAAAGATCAAGAAGATCAAAATGTTACTAAGAGATCTAAAGAAACTTATCTCAAGAAAGGAAGTCTAAAGGATGCATTTCTCTGATACCAACTGTAACGCCCCGTTCCCGGATACCGAGTCCTTACCCGGAATTAGAACGTTCGGCACGCATAATATAAAATAAATTCTATATTATACGTAAGCCTCTACTACGTCGTATCGAGTTTCACATTTAAACGGAAGCTAAAGAGACTCGGGTCTATTTTTTTTTGTACAAGATAGGAATAGAAATACAACCATACTATAGATAGAAAGATAACTTACAACCATGAATTTCAAACCTTATACCCGTACGATGTTTAAGGAACAGAAATGAAATACAACAAAAGTCTTATAAAGAAACCAATGTCAATAAAAGGCCACAAGTCTTGTAGTGAAATTATAACATAACAATCTAAAAATAACATCAAATAGTTTAATTATAACAATCATCAAACATCGTCTTCATAAGCCTCGTCAAGCTCCGGTTCGACCTGTTCGTCTTCTCAATCCCCAAACACAACAAAATGCATTCGAGGTAAGTACAAAGGTACTTAGTAAGAAACAGAAGCTATTGCATTAACCAGATTTCACAAGAAAGGTTTACATAGTTATTACGTTATCTTGGTTTGACCGACTCAATTCCAGGGTTCACTTCATGCTCATCAACATGTTGTGACTAAACGTTTCTAACTTATCTTATCTTTGTTACAACCGCTCTCAAGGGCACTACGCGTATCCACCTTTGGGACACTCTTGGCAACATATTAGTGGATCACACCAATATCCACGGAGTCTAGAATAGGTAGACTCCGATAGTGCGCACGTTGCGGCGAAGTTCTTCCACTTCCATTTAGCCGTTTATAGGCCGACAGCATTGTTCGCTTTATCTGCTAGCACACACATCGCGATATAGTCTGGTGCCTATCCAAGAGAGACAAGTTGTTTAATCTTTTACTAGTCAAGTACGTTGTTTATTAGGTTATTAACTAGCCACCTAAGTGTTTTCCATTAATCTCCCTCACACATACTACTCTTTTCCTAGACCGCTACACACGCACAAAACCTAACACATACACAGACATTGATGAATACTAATTCATCAAAGCACAGGCCAATCATTCTCTTCCGACGGTCTCGAACTTCAACTCCCTTAAAGAGTACATTCGGTGCCGGAACTAAACATATCAGAAGCTAAATCATGGCTTGTTCATGTTCATTTAGTATTTTACATCAAAGAGTAACATTTAGAACCCGTCTCGTGGCTTAAAGACACATAATGGGAAAACAGCACTTAAGGACCCCATCCGGACGGATAGAAGATTCTATCCGGATGGATAAACTGTTCTATCCGTACGGATAGAACATTGTACTACTCTCTGCCTGATTCAGTGAAATATCCGTACGGATGAGTGATACATCCGTACGGACATGCCATGTCTGCACAAGGGAAAACAGTTTTCTGCACTCTACGATTTCTACTCAATTCCAACCAAGCTTAACCTCATTCTAAGCCTCAAAACAGCAGAAAACAACACCTTAATTATCCCATATCATCTAACAAAAAGTAAGATCACATAATGGCATGATTTCATCACCAAAACACCTCAAATCATAACTAATGCAATAGAGAAGATTTCCTTACCTTTCAAAGCACAACTCCAAGAAACACTTCAAAAAATTGCAGGCACTCCTCAAGGACTCCAACAAAACCCTATCCAATCCATAACCAATCCAAGAACCGATTATGATTAAGGTTTCTAACACTCAAAGCTACGAATTTAACAATTCCCTACAACCAGACGTGATCAAAACACGAGGAAACCAAGATTAGGGTTAATTTCTTACCTTTAAGAAACTTGGAAAACTTGGTATCAACACGATCCTCGAAATCTCACGATGCTCCTGCCGCAGACAAAACCAAAATCGGAGTAGAAACGGACCGTGAAATTGAGAAAACCTCTCCTCCTTCTTCCTTGCTCTCAACCCCAGAATTTTAATGCTCAAGCTTCTGATTAATTTCCCTTTTGATTAGTGGGCAGGTTATTTCCCCAAATATAGCCTCCTCACTAATTAACTTGCAATTAACACCCCTAAAACACATAATTTACAAATCAGCCCCCAAATAATTATATATATATATATATATATATAATTACATACTTTAATACATAAAAGATAAATATAATATTTCGTTCTCGCAAATTGACACGTCTGCCCTTTCCCAAGAATCGGAATATTACATTCCTCCCCCCTTAAGAGGAGTTTCGTCCTCGAAACTTGAACATACCTGGTAAGTTCAAAAAAGTCTGGAAACTCCGTGATCATATCATCTTCCACTTCCCATGTTGCTTCGTTTTCTGTGTGATTGCTCCACTTAACCAAAACCAAAGGAACCATTCGCCTCTTGATCATCTTTTCTTTCCGATCCAAAATCTTAACTGGCTCTTCATCGTATGTGAGGTTATCTTGAAGGATTTTCGGATCAACTGTGGCTTCAACATCCAACTTCGTTAAACACTTCTTCAACATCGAGACATGGAACACATTATGAACTCTTGACATTGAATCTGGTAACTTAATCTTATAAGCTAACGGTCCAAATCTCTCGAGGATCTCAAACGGTCCGACATACCTTGGACTTAGCTTTCCTTTTTGCCCAAAACGCTTAACTCCTTTCATCGGAGAAGCTCTCAAGTAAACTCTATCACCAACGCCGAACTCTAAAGGTCTTCTACGGACATCGGCCCAAATTTTCTGACGATCTTGTGCTTTCGCCTTCAAGTTCTTATTAACCAACAAAACTCTTTCCTTAGCTTGTTCTACCAATTCTGGCCCGGTAAGCTGCTTCTCTCCCACTTCTTCCCAAAATAGCGGCGTTCGACATCTTCTACCATACAGGGCTTCAAACGGCGGCATTCCCAAACTTGCATGATAATGTTATTGTAAGCGAACTTCATTACGGTAGGTAATCATCCCATGATCCACCTACTTCCAAAACACATGCTCTTAACATATCTTAGTGTTTGGATTGTTCTTTCCGATTGTCCATCTGTTAGAGGATGGAACAGCGTACTCAAATCAACGTTGTGCCTATGGCTTTCTGCAAGATCTTCCAAAACCGACTAATAAACCGGTACATCACGATCGTCACGATTGAGATAGGCACTCCATGTATAGTTTCACGATATTGTCCAAATAAATCGTAGTCATCTTCTTTAACGACATATCCACTTTGGTTGGTAAGAAATGAGCCGTATTTGTTAGTCTATCCACAATAACCCAAATCATATCATGTCCACTCGTAGTCCTTGGCAAACCGGTGATAAAATCCATTGTAATCTTATTCCACTTCCACTCGGGGATGTCCAATGGTTTAAGCATACCTCCTGGTTTCCTATGCTCAGCTTTGACTTTCTGACACGTATCACATTCGGCCACAAACTTAGCTATTTCCAACTTCATCGAAGGCCACCAAAAACGTTCTTTCAAGTCTCTATTCATCTTGGTAGCTCCTGGGTGGACTGCAAAGGCTATCCTATGCGCTTCATCCATGACCCTCCGTCTCAAGTCTCCAACATTAGGCACACATAGACGATTTTGGTACCAAAGGTTCCCACTCTTATCTAACACATAACCGACTGTAGGCTTTTCTCTAGCAACTCGCTTCAAATCTACCAAAGCTGGATCTTCATCTTGTTTACCCCGGATGTCATCCATCAACTCTGACCTAGCCAACAACGGTGCCCCAAGCTGTCGATTCCCACACTGAGCAAAACTCTAGATTTCCAGCCCATTTAACTGTTCTGCCACATCTTCAACCCCTGAAACCGCAAACACTGGCTTCCTACTCAACGCATCTGCAACCACATTTGCTTTACCCGGATGGTACTGTATATCCAAGTCATAATCCTTCACGAACTCTAACCATCTTCGCTGCCTCATATTCAGATTCTCTTGAGTGAAGAAATACTTTAAACTCTTATGGTCCGTGAAGATTCTTGCCTTGACTCCGTACAAGTAGTGCCTCCAAGTCTTTAAGGCAAACACTACTGCTGCCAACTCTAAGTCATGAGTCGGGTAATTCTTCTCATGTACCTTTAATTGTCTAGATGCATAGGATATTACCTTGCCCTCTTGCATCAACACGCAACCCAAACCTTGTCCCGAAGCATCGGTATACACATCATAATTATCAAAGATCTCCGGTACTGCCAAAACTGGTGTTGTAGTCAATCTATCCTTCAGAGTCTGAAAGGCTGTTTCACATTCACTAGTCCATTCAAACTTCACATTCTTTTGTGTAAGTTTGGTGAGTGGTGTGGCTATTTTGGAAAAGTCTTGTACAAACTTCCTCAGTAGTATCCGGCTAACCCCTGAAAACTTCTTACTTGAAATCAGAAGCAGTCTTGGCCAATTCTCAACCGCTTCTATCTTTGCAGGTCTACTTGTATACCATCCCCAGATATCACATGTCCCAGAAAACTGACTTGCTTCAACCAAAATTCACATTTCGAAAACTTAGCAAACAACTGTTTCTCTTTCAAAGTCTTCAACTCTATTCTTAAGTGTTCCTCGTGTTCTTTTTCATCCTTTGAGTAGATAAGGATATCATCTATGAACACTATCACAAACTTATCCAAATAAGGCATGAAAATACATTGCATCAAATTCATGAATGCTGAAGGAGCATTAGTGAGTCCAAACGGCATAACCAAGAACTCATAATGTCCATACCTCGAAGTTCTCATGTTTGTGTTCATTTTGGCCCTGGAACACCTTGGTTTTAGAAAGTGTGTTAGAGAATTCAGCCCCCAAATTCGTACAGAAGCGGCCCCACTTCCACTTACATAGGTGACCTCCTATAAAGAGTACTCTGCAATACCCCATCTGGCTTAACCAAGATATAGGAATCATTAAAAGCTTAATGCTTATCCTAACAAAATCACAGAAAGCACTTTTGTTTTTAACAGAATGAGTAAGTGCTAACTGTCCCTCATAACTTAGTTGTCCTTTTTGAACCATGATCTTGGGATCTCCAGTCACTATGGTTGGGTTGCCATTATAAGGGAACATGCGTAATAGGAAAGTCCCATCCCGTTTGTCAAAAATTGACACCCGATCTCTAGCTAAACCTTTTTTATAAGCGGATCCGCAAGATTCTCCTTCGACTTTATACAATCGAGGAAATCAAACCATTAGAGATCAATTATTTAATGTTATTGCGTCTACGAAATAAATATCTAGACTTGCCATTATACATACAACTTTGTGCCCTTCCTATAGCCACTGATTATCACAGTGTATACTAATAGCAGCCACTACTTAGGCCAACATGGAATATCTCCAAGGATATTTCTGGGCCATTCAGCTTCTTCTCCACGCTAATCCAATGCTATAAACTCAGATATCATCGTGAAATGAGCTATGCATGTCTGTCTCGTGGACTTTCAGGACACTACACCACCACCAATTGTGAATACATATCCACTAGTGGATTTTGAATCCTTATAGTTAAATATCCAATTTGCATCACAGTATTCTTCCAATACTGCTGGATATCTTGTATATTGTATACCGAGGTTCAATTTAAACTTCAAATACCTTAACATCCGGTCAAGGGCTATAAATTGAACTTGAACCTTCTTTCTCATCGTCTTTACAAGGAAAGATCTCATTAGTAAATACAATATTCCATTCATCAGTGATCATATTTTAATATGCAATAGGAATGTCTGACTTGTGCACCAGAACCCAATAAGCACTACTACACACTCAACGGTTTTAGGTCATATCCTCCCTTGCTTTGGTTTAGGTACCTCAACCTTAACCATACACCTCCACACTTCTATGAATTTGTAGCTAGGCTTGGGACCTTTCCACTATTCATGCAGGGTTACATCATTTTCTTTGAAGGGATCTTACTCAGAATGAAGTTCACTAAGAGGACAACTTCCCCCCACATAGCATTCATCACCTCTTTAAGAGTTTGGTTTTTGCATTCTGCAATACCGTTTGACTGAGGTATGTATGATGTAATTGTTTGATGAATGATGCCGGCTCCTCAGCAAGACTAATGAAACAATACATCATATCCACCACCAAGATTACCACGGAAACATTAAATCCGTTTGCTATGTTTTATCACCTTCATTCTGATAATCATAAAAGACATTGTCATTGCACAACCATGCTTCACTTATCTCAGTACTTCTCCAAGCACATTATCAGATTAACCAGTCACGGGTGTAGCATACAGTGCCACAACCGGCACGCACACATGGGTCACAACAGTCACAATCTTATTTGGATTCACCTCGGTGTTTCTTATTTACGTTTAGTGACAGAGAGATAACACATCAAATTTCACAAGTAGCCCAACATGTAGTACCACACTTGGCACAACCTTTACAAGTTGAATAATTACACCAAATTGAATCAATACCTCTTTTATCATGTACCAATAAAAAAGAGTCACACAAATAAAATGAACCACCACATTTAATTGCAGTTTCAAGTTATTATAAAATTTATATACACACTATTTAAAAAATACACATCCAATCAAATGTGTCTTTATTTCTTTTTCGGAAATAACCACTGATTAGTTTTGAAAATATTTCAACAAAATCCAATACACTTCCTTAGCAAATACTAATATTATTTTGAAGTAAAGAATATTCTATTACGATATATATATATCTAATTATGTGATGTATTGTAATTAATTTATATCAGGGTAGTTTTGACATTTTGGACAAAAGGGAAAGCCCTAAATTGTACTATATATTGACCAATGTGACTGAATGAAAGCCAAGGAAAATTTTCCACAAATCTTAATACATCAGGCGAGCCAGCTGCCTCGAAAAAAAAAAAAAAAAAAAAAAAAACACACAACAATTGACCTTTCTTGGGAGACTTTCATGGCAGCAACCGGAGAATTGGAGAATAAGATGGCAGCAATACACTCCCAGCTCCTCAGCCGTGATCCACTCCCCAATCTAGATCGAGCTTATCAGATGCTGACTCAAGAGGAGGCTTTGCGAGGTGCTGCTGCGGTTAAAGACGATCGGGAAACGACTATGGCCTTCCGCATTAAGTCCGATATCCGGCAACGCAGGAAGCATGCTGAATCCTCCGATATGAACTGCAATCATTGCAACCGTGAGGGTCTTCACAAGACAAGCTGCTTCCAAATTCATGGTACAGGTGAACGAGGACGGGCTGCTCCGGCGTCGGCCTATGCTTCCCAACCGAGAATGAATAACACCACCGGAGCTCTCTCCCATGCTTTGAACGCTGCTCCTCTCCCAAAATCACCGGAGCAGGTTGGTTTGGACAATATTACGCAGGCACAATGGGAAGCAATCATGGAGCTACTAAATACCCCTAAAAATCATGATCGTTTGACGGGAAATAAAGCTTGGATAATCGACACAGGGGCGACACACCATGTGACAGGGAATTTTAATTTTCTTATTGATCCAATGCCGATTGATCATTGTCCAATTGGATTGCCGGATGGGCGTACATCCGTCGCAACTCATGAAGGAACTGTTATTTTATCGGATAATTTGCGACTTAAAAATGTGTTATTTGTGCCAAAGTTGAATTGTAGTCTTTTTTCGGTTACTCAGTTTCTTGATGACAACCCGTGTATTATCCATCTCACTGATCGACTATGTGTTATGCAGGACCGAGTGAAGAGGACACTGATTGGAGTGGGTGAACGGATCGACGGACTTTTCTTTTTCAGCGGAGTTCCACAAGAACGGGTTTTGGCCATTGACGGCACCACATCTATGGAATTATGGCACCGGCGTTTGGGACATCTGTCAGAAAAGGTTTTGAGACATGTTCCTAATTCAGTTATTTCTAGTAATTTGCATAAGGATGGTTGTGAAGTTTGCTTTCGAGCCAAACAACCACGTGAACAATTTCCCCTTAGTGATTCTCGTGCTAGTAGCATTTTTGAATTAGTCCATTGTGATTTATGGGGTCCGTACACTACTCCTTCAACCTGTGGGGCAACATATTTTTTAACAATTGTTGATGATTTTTCACGATCGGTTTGGATTTACTTACTTTTTAACAAAACAGAGGTTGAAACTATGTTTATGGATTTTGTGGCTTTAATTTTGAGACAATTTGGCGTTCAAATTAAGAGAGTCCGTAGTGATAATGGGACAGAGTTCAAGTCGCTTAATCCTTTTTTTCGGAAAAATGGAATGATTTTTGAAACGTCTTGTGTTGGGACACCACAACAAAATGGACGCGTAGAAAGGAAACATAGACATATATTGAATGTTGCTCGGGCGATTCGTTTTGAGGGTCATTTACCTCTTAGGTTTTGGGGAGAATGTGTGATGGCGGCTTCCCATTTGATTAACCGAACTCCTTCAAGTGTCCTTAATTTCAAAACTCCTTATGAGTGTTTGTTTGGAAAACCCCCAGATTTGTCTATGCTCCGTGTTGTTGGATGTCTATGTTATGCGCATGATCATCGTCCTTTGAAGAATAAATTTGATAGTCGGAGTCGTAAATGTGTGTTACTTGGATACCCTTTTGCAAAGAAAGGATGGACTCTTTTCGATCTTGACACGGAAGAAATCTTTGTGTCCCGCGATGTAAAATTTTACGAACACGTCTTCCCATTTGCGCAACCGACTGAACCTCAGCCCAACCCTAGTGTACATATTCCGATGCAACATGACGACATTCCTGCCGATGATTTTTTCCCTACATCTCCTTCCCAACCGGTGGACTTGCCCAACCCTACTGCACCGGTTGATGAGGGGACTCAACCACCCGAAAATATTACTCTCAATGACCCTGAGGATCCTCACCCGAATACCATTCCTGACCCTGTTCCGGACACCCCTGTAGTAGAGGAGTTAGGTCGAGGACGTCGACAGAAGATCCCTAATTCTCGGTTTCAGGATTTTGTTACTCACACGTTTGTGGAAAAGAAAAGCCCGTATGAATGTTCACCCACCTCAGGTACTCCTTATCCTCTTACACATTTTGTCAATTATGATTTGTTTTCTGATAAACACCGCAAGTATCTTGCAGCCATAACTGCAGGAAATCCTCCAAAAACATTTAAGGAGGCTATTAAACATGAAGGATGGCGCAAGGCTATGGCGGAAGAAGTCCGTGCTTTGGAAGATCAGGGTACCTGGGAATTACAATCTTTACCTCCCGGGAAAAAGGCGTTGGGAAGTAAATGGGTGTTCACAGAAAAATACGATGAACATGGACAATTGCAGCGTTTGAAGGCTCGGTTGGTTGCTTTTGGACACCATCAGGTGGAAGGGTTGGACTATAACGAGACGTTTGCCCCAGTGGCAAAAATGGTTACGGTTCGGACATTTCTCAGTGTGGCAGCAGTTAAAAATTGGGATATCCATCAGATGGATGTCCATAACGCCTTTTTACATGGAGATTTGGAGGAAGAGATTTATATGAAAATTCCTCCTGGATTCGAGAAAAATCGGTCTAACCTGGTTTGCCGCATGCGGAAGTCACTGTACGGTTTGAAGCAGGCTCCGCGGTGTTGGTTTGCGAAGCTTGCCTCGGCCCTGAAGGCTTACGGTTTTCGTCAATCATATTCCGATTATTCTTTATTTACTTTGCAACGTGGTGATACTCAGCATAATGTGCTAGTGTATGTTGATGACATGATTATTGCAGGGAATGATCGACATGAAATGAACGCTTTTAAAGCTTATTTGAGCAGCTGCTTTAAAATGAAGGATTTGGGGGTTCTTAAGTACTTCCTTGGGTTGGAGGTTGCTCGAAATAAATCAGGTATATTTTTAAATCAACGGAAATATGCACTAGATATTATTCATGAGACCGGGCTGCTTGGAACCAAGCCGGTGATTTTCGATCGAAAGCGAACCATAAGTTGGCCTTGGCACGAGGAACTTTGTTACCGAGATCCTGAACGTATCGGGGCGTTTGGTTGGGCGTTTGATTTATCTTGGTGTGACACGTCCTGACCTGGCATACTCCGTACATATTTTATCACAGTTTATGCATGCTCCTAGGTTGGAGCATTGGGATGCCGCACTACGAGTGGTGCGTTATTTGAAGAAAAGTCCTGGCGGGGTATTCTCGCGCGATCCGATTGTTTCTTGCTTCTTGAAGGTTGGTGCGATTCGGATTGGGCGAGTTGCCCTTTGACTCGGCGATCGTTGAGTGGATGGTTTGTGTTTCTTGGACTTTCCCCCATATCTTGGAAATCTAAGAAGCAATCTGTGGTTTCGGTCTTGGCGTGTCGAGTATCGATCTATGGCGTCTCTCACTTGTGAATTGAAGTGGCTTAAGCAACTTCTCCGGGACTTAGGGGTGCGTCACCCTCCGGGCATCCGGATGTTCTGTGATAGTCAGTCTGCGTTGTATATTGCTCAAAATCCAGTTTTCCATGAACGCACAAAACATATTGAGGCCGATTGCCATTTTGTACGTGATGCTATCACAGATGGTTTGATTATTCCCTCCTATGTTCCTACGAAGACTCAATTGGCAGATATTTTTACCAAAGCATTGGGACGACAACAATTCGACTTCTTCTCACATAAGTTGGGCGTTCAAATCTTCACGCTCCACCTTGAGGGGGTATTATTATATATATATATATATATATATATATATATATATATATATATATATATATATATATATATATAATTATGTGATGTATTGTAATTAATTTATATCGAGGTAGTTTTGACATTTTGGACAAAAGGGAAAGCCCTAAATTGTACTATATATTGACCAATGTGACTGAATGAAAGCCAAGGAAAATTTTCCACAAATCTTAACATATTCATAATTTAGTAACTTCCATTAGCTTCAAACGAATGGTCACGATAAGACACGAACCTTTTCACGGAACTAAAATGTTGGTGATTTAAGTATAATCACAAGCCATTGAGGTTATCGGGGTTTAGTACAAGGATGGTTATACTCGTAACGCTATAATATAAGTATGGAGGTGCGGAGTGCACGCATATATAAGTGTTTACGAGTGTACGGATGTAAAATGAGCAAGTGGAGTTTGTAAAACAAACAGAAATTCGTTTTTTGAAAATCAGTGTCACAGGCGCCAGCCTGTGGGCTTAGGCGGCCGCCTGTGGTGATTCAGCAAGGCTAAAAGTTGATCAGGATCATATTCAGTTTTCTGGTGTTCACAGGCGCCCGCCTGTCTTCATAGGCGCCCGCCTGTGGCCCGAAAATTGATTTTTTGGTGTCTCTTGGTCATTTGAAGTGGGTACAACCAAATGGAACCTTTTCATTTGGTGTCTTTCACTTAAGGGACGAATTCCTTTGCTCTTTTTCAGATCCAAGTGCTATATATAAGCAAGTTTACATTGTTAAATATAATAACAACAATTGTAAGCATCCTTGTTAGTCATTCCATATAACTTAAAACTTCTAAGTGCTCTTTAATCTCTTTGTCCAGAGTTAAAGGTTGTTCTCTCAGTTTTATCTCACTTAAATATTCGTGAAACCTGGGACAAAGTATAAGGGTCGAATAATTTAAGAAGGACAACGATTTATTCGTGAAACGGAGAGGTTCCAAGTCTTCTACATTTGCAGGAATTCAAAGCATTGTTGATCATCTTTACACCCACTTTTACAACATTCTTCTTAAATTATTTTTTTGATCACATGTGAATACAAAGGACTTGATGATGAATTTCGGGAAACTAGACAAGTTTGAAGGCGTTGATTTCCGGAGGTGGCAAAGGAAGATGCATTTCCTTCTCACGGCATTGAAAGTGGTATATGTTCTTAGCACTGATATACCAGAAGTTGATGATGATGCACCATTGGAGGAATTATGAAGGCGAAACAAATAGGAAAATGATGACTACATCTGTCGTGGTCACATTGTAAATGGTATGTCTGATTCGTTATTTGATATTTATCAAAACTTTGCATCTGCAAAAGAATTATGGGATGCACTAGAAACTAAATACTTAAATGAAGATGCATCTGCTAAAAAGTTTCTAGTTGGAAATTTCATGAAATACATGATGGTAGATACACGGTCTGTAATGGAACAATTCAATGAACTTCAACGCATTTTAGGCCAGTTTGCACAACACAAGATGGAAATGGATGAAGTCATTTCTGTTTCTAGCTAGTATCATTGATAAACTACCACCATCATGGAAATATTTTAAGCATATGTTAAAACACAAAAAGGAAGAACTCTCCTTGGTTGAACTTGGTAGCCATCTGCGTATTGAGGAATCCCTCAGGGCGCAGGAGAATGTGAAATCCAAGGGAAAGGAAATTGATGAATCGACATCCATTCATGTAATGGAGGCCGGGGAGTGTTCCAAAACTAACAAGGGAAAAGGTAATGGTAAGAAAAAGAAACCATACAAGGCTGGCGATAAAGAATCCGGAAAAAGGCCAAAAGGTGCCTATTGGATTTGTGGCAAAACTACAAGGCTGATTGCCGAGTGCGGAAGAACGGAAAGAGTAAAGGTCCAGAACAGGGGTCGAAAGACCAAGGACCACCCAAGCATCAAGGTCAGAATGTTAATTTTGGAATTGATTCGGTTGTGAATTATGTGCCATTTATTTCTGAAGCATTTTATATGCAGGATGATGATGTTTCATGGTGGATCGACTCGGGAGCAACACGACATGTATGCAAAGATCAAAGCTGGTTTGATTTTGAACCGGTGAATGATGCCTCCATACTAAAGATGGGAAACGAGTCGATGGCTGCTGTAAAAGGCATTAGAAATGTTGTTTTAAAATTTAATTCTGGAAAATTTGTAAAACTCTTTAATGTATTGTTTGTTCCGTGCATCCGGAAAAACCTTGTATCCGGTGCACTTTTATGTAAATCGGGCTATAAACAAGTGTATGAGTCCGATAGGTATATATTATCTAAACATGGTGTGTTTGTAGGATTTGGTTATTTGTGTAATAATATGTTTATGCTTAATATTGTAAATAACAAAGTTAATCAAGTTATGCATATTTCTGATGTTAATATCTCAAGGTTGTGGCATGCTCGGTTAGGTCACGTGCATTACAAGCGTATGCAAGTTATGTCTAAAAATGCATTAATTCCCCCGTTTGATATCAATGTGGATAAGTGTACTACTTGTATGCTTACTAAAATTGTAAGACTAGGGGTGTACATAGTCCAGTCTGGTCGGATTTTTACGATTTTCTGAACTGAACTGTAGTTACGGTTTGATATTGTCTGAATTGAACTGAATTGGTCATTTTTATGAAATGGACTGAACCAATACAGTCCGGTTCGGTTCAGTTTCGGTTTTCAGACTGTATTTTATTTACCATAAAATTTTGATTTTTTTCTTCTAAAAATGAGACAAACACCATTATTGGCACCATTAGCGAGCGGGTGGTCGTTGTAACGACAATTTCAAAGGTTGATTTCAGCCTTTCACGATCAAAGGATGAAGAATATTAGAAGAAGCAAGAACGGCCGGTGAGCTCAAACGGCGGTTATCGGCGGCTGGGAAGCATTTTAGGTTTAGGTTTAGGTAGAAACGACACAAGTATAAGGTTTAGAAATTTAGGGTTGTGTGTGGGGGGTTTTTATAGTAGGAGCTAGTGAACAAATTAAATTATATATATATATATATATATATATATATATATATATATATATATATATATATATATATATATATAATTAAAAATGAAGTATAACCGGTTCGGTTCGGGTCATACCGGTTTTTATGGATAAAACCAAAAACTGAATTGGATTTCGGTTCGGTTTTTCTCGCAATGAAAAAAACCGATTGGAAAACGCGGTTCATCATTTTCCGGTCCGGTTTAATCCGGTTCGATCGGTCATCCAGCTTTTCCAATTTCGTTGTACACCCCTATGTTAGACAACCATTTCGTGGTGTTGAAAGATCGTCTACAATTTTAGAACTTATCTATAGTGATTTGTGTGATTTTAATGCATCACCATCTTTGGGAAATAAGAAATATGTGATTACTTTTATAGATGATAATACTCGTTTTTGTTATGTGTATTTACTTAATACTAAAGATGAGGCACTTGATAAATTCAAGATTTATAAAAGTGAAGTAGAATTACATTTGAATTCTAGTATTAAACGTTTTCGTACCGATAGAGGTGGAGAATACTATGATCCAACCTACTTCGGGTCGTGTGGTATTATACACGAGGTTACTGCACCGTATACGCCACAACAAAATGGCATTGCGGAGAGGAAGAACCGTACTCTAAAAGAGATGGTAAATTCCATGTTGTCCTACTCGGGATTGAGTAGTGGATTTTGGGGTGAGGCCATATTAACGGCCTATTATTTACTAAACAGAATTCCTAATAAAAAGAATTCTGCTACCCCGTATTATCTTTGGTTTAAAAAGAAACCAAACTTGAATTATTTAACAGTTTGGGGCTGCAGGGCGGTTGTTAGAATTTCCGATCCTAAAATAAAACTTTAGGAGAAAGAGGCATCGATTGCATTTTCATTGGATATGCTAGTCATTCCAAGGCATATAGGTTTTATGTTATAGAACCTAGTGATTCTGTGGCTGTACATTCGGTTATAGAATCACGTGATGCAATATTTGATGAGAATAGATTTACATCTATTCCTAGACCAAAGGTTATTGCTCCTACGATAGTTGGAGTGGAGAATGTGGAGAATAATGATTCTCAAGTCGAGTTTTCTGAACTTCGAAGAAGTAAGAGGGCTAGAATAGCAAAAACGTTTCCACCGGATTTTGTTACTTATTTGGTGGAAGGTTCGAGAAATGAAGTTGGATATCAATACTCATAGTGTTACAATATTGAGGATGATCCAAGAACATTTTCTGAGGCGATGAAATCTCAGGATGTATCATTTTGGAAAGAAGCCATCAACGACGAGATGGATTCCATAATGGGTAACAATGCGTGGATTCTTACAGATTTACCACGTGGTTGCAAACCGTTAGGTTGCAAATGGATTTTCAAAAGGAAAATGAGAGTCGATGGTACGGTTGACCGATATAAAGCCCGGTTAGTTATACAAGGCTTTAGGCAAAAGGAAGGTATCGATTATTTCGATACTTATGCTCCCGTTGCTAGAATCTCCTCAATCAGGTTATTGATTGCCTTAGCCGCAATTCATAACTTGGTGATCCATCAAATGGATGTTAAAACAGCGTTTCTAAATGGAGATTTGGATGAAGAAATATACATGAAGCAACCGGAAGGATTTATTATGCCCGGTAACGAGCATAAGGTATGTAAACTTGTAAAATCATTGTATGGACTCAAACAAACTCCTAAACAATGGCATCAAAAGTTTGATGAGGTTGTCTTGGCTAGTGGGTTTAAACTCAATCAGTCGGACAAGTGTATTTATAGTAGATTTGATGATACCGGCAACGGTGTGATAATCTGTCTATATGTCGATGACATGTTGATTTTTGGTACAAACCAAAATCAGGTTGATAAGTGTAAAGAACTCTTATCTTCTAGATTCTCTATGAAAGACATGGGGGAGGCAGATGTTATTCTTGGTATTAAAATTAAGAGAAATCATGGGGGATTTTCACTAACACAGTCTCATTATATTGAGAAAGTGTTAAAGAAATTTAATTGCGAAAATTGTACTCTGGAAAATTCTCCCATGGAACCACATGAGAAACTTGGACCTAATAAAGGTGAAACAGTGAATCAACTTGAATATTCACGAGTCATTGGTTGTTTGATGTATGCAATGACTAGTACACGACCTGATATTTCTTATGCGGTTGGGAAACTAAGTAGATATACGAGTAACCCAGGAAATTGTCATTGGAGAACGGTTGTTCGTGTATTGAGATATCTTAAATCTACCAAAGACTTTGGTTTAACTTATATTGCATATCCTTCGGTGATTGAAGGATATTCGGATGCTAGTTGGATATCTAATGTAGAAGATCATTCTTCTACTAGTGGATGGGTGTTTGTTTTAGGTGGAGGTGCCATTTCTTGGGCTTCTAAGAAACAAACATGTATATCTAGCTCGACTATGGAGTCGGAGTTTATTGCCTTGGCAGCAGCCGGTAAAGAGGCAAAATGGCTTAGGAATTTGATTCATGAAATTCCTTTATGGCCTAAACCAATATCACCAATATCTATCCATTGTGATAGTTCCTCTGCACTGTCTAAATCTTATAGTCATGTGTATAATGGAAAGTCGCGACACTTAGGCGTTAGACATAGCACGGTATGTGAGTTGATCTCTCACGGGGTGATATCGGTTGTGTATGTGAGATCTCAAACGAATTTAGCTGATCATTTGACGAAAGGATTAGCTAAGGACTTATTACAAAAGTCGGTTGTCGGGATGGGTCTACAACCTGTATAAGTTTCTGATAATAGGACGCCCAATTTCCCTTTGGTACAATGCCTTAGGCTAAATTCAATGTGGTAGGTCTGTTATTGGGAACTTGAGAACATGTATTAATCCCGAAGGTATGTGCTATAAACCTGTGAGGTTAGGTTGAAGTTTTATCTTCTTAATGAGTCTTTTGAAAGTGCTAATGCAGGTGCACGGTAAATTAAAGATTCACCTATATGAGTATGAAGTATGGCCGCTTCAAGGAAAGTTGGGTTAGCTTTCTATATGCTCAAGAATGGATATGGACACAAGGCCGGATTTCAATAAATGGTGTCAAGAATAATACTTTGAAGTAGTCTCAATTCATGTGTATTGTTATGTACATGTATTCAAAATGTGTAAAGGGGTTCAATGCTTAGACACACCCCGATACTCGAATATTTGCGTGTAATAGTACTAGGTGGAAATTCAATCTTTGTGATATTTTCATTGAAGCATGAGTTAGTTTATATTATGACTGTTGTTTTACTAAACCAAGGATTACACTTAAATGAGGGAGGAATGTTGGTGATTTAAGTATAATCACAAGCCATTGAGGTTATCGGGGTTTAGTACAAGGATGATTATTCTCGTAACGCTACAATATAAGTACGGAGATGCGGAGTGCACGCTTATATAAGTGTTTACGAGTGTACGGATGTAAAATGAGCAAGTGGAGTTCGTAAAACAAACAGAAATTCGTTTTTAGAAAATCAGTGTCACTGCAGCGCTAGCTTAGCTGGGTTTAGCGGCCGCTGTGGTGATTCAAAGAAGACTAAAAGTTGATCAGGATCATATTCAGTTTTCTGGTGTTCACAGGCGCCCGCCTGTCTTCATAGGCGTCCGCCTGTGGCCCGAAAACTGATTTTTTGGTGTCTCTTGGTCATTTTAAGTGGGTACAACCAAATGGAACCTTTTCATTTGGTGTCTATCACTTAAGGGACGAATTCCTTTGCTCTTTTTCAGATCCAAGTGCTATATATAAGCAAGTTTACATTGTTAAATATAATAACAACAATTGGAAGCATCCTTGTTAGTCATTCCACATAACTTAAAACTTCTAAGTGCTCTTTAATCTCTTTGTCCAGAGTTAAAGGTTGTTCTCTCAGTTTTATCTCATTTAAATATTCGTGAAACCCCGGACAAAGTATAAGGGTCGAATAATTTAAGCAGGACAGCAATTTATTCGTGAAACGGAGAGGTTCCAAGTCTTCTACATTTGCAGGAATTCAAAGCATTGTTGATCATCTTTACACCCACTTTTACAACATAAAATGCAGAATTCAACAAATTAGCAAAATAAAGGCTAAGTTAAGCAATCTCACTTCTGCAACCATATGAAAGCGTATTGTACATATGCAATTAATTGTTGTCTGACCAAATCCGTAAGTCATAATAACTCCACAAAATTTAATATTTGATAAACCAGATATACATGTTTAACAGTTTCAAAGTTTGGTTTAGAACCTTTCAAATTCAACAGGTGCATGTGTACCTTAATGTATCAGAGATGATGAAACTGATTAATTACATGTAATCCAATTAAAATTATTCGATCAAAATAATATATAGAGCAAATACCAAAAGTAGGCATACTTAAATATCATCGATTTTGCAGATGCTATCCACGTACGACATTACTATTAATCGGAAGCACGCTTGTAATATCAATCGATGCCTCAAATATTGAATAGAAGATTAATACTGCAATTTGAATTGAACACGGTTTGATTCAACCCGTTCTCAGGTGTTCATGGAAAACATATGTTGAGACTACTCTAGATGCTATATAATTGTACTATCATTCAATCAAATCAATCAATGAAAACATTTTTACATTATACAGTTATTATGGTATCGGAGCGTAATCGATTCCTCATGGTCCTCACGTTCCCACCCGCCCTAATCCTTCCCAAACCCTAAAAAAAAAAAAAAAAAAAACAAAACAAAACAAAACAGCCACAGCAGCACCTTCGTCCTGCAAAAAAAAAAACCCTAGCCATGTCCACCACCAAGTCTTCCACCATAACCGCCACAGCCACCAGCAAATCTCTACCCACCTTCAACCCCTCCTCCACCATTCATATCATTAAACTTAGCCGCTCCAACTTTCATCTCTGGCGTGCTCAAATCGTGCCGTATCTCCGTGGACAGGGTGTTTTTGGTTACGTAGATGGCTCGATCAAACAGCCGCGCAAAACCGTCCCCGTCACTTCTCCGGCCGGCGACACAACTGAAAATCCGGCTTACGATACATGGATTCAGCAGGATAATTTAATCCTCAGCACCATCACTTCCTCTCTTACGTTACATGCCTTTACTGATGCCGATTGGGCAGCTGATTCTGACGATCGTCGTTCCGTGGGTGCCTACTGTGTCTTTCTTGGCTCTTCCTTGATCAGCTGGCGGTCCAAGCAACAACACACCGTCTCCAAAAGTAGTACCGAGGCCGAATACAAGTCTTTCTTTCACACTGCTGCTGAGGTTCAATGGATTTGTGCTCTCCTCCGTGAAATGACTGTTCCTCTTTCGGCCCTTCCAGTCCTCTGGTGTGATAACATTGGTGCTACGTATCTTGCGGCAAATCCGGTTTTCCATGCTCGTACCAAGCACATTGAGATAGACTTTCATCATGTTCGTGAGTTGGTTGCCTCTAAACGTATCCAGATTGCTTTCATCTCCTCCAAAGATCAGTTGGCTGACATACTCACCAAACCACTTGGTAACCCGCGCTTCAGCTCGTTGAAGTCCAATCTCCACGTCCTCTCTGTTCCCTGTTAGTGATTTAAGTGTATCACGAGCCGTTGAGGTAATCGGGGTTTAGTACAATGATGGATATACTCGTAACACTTATTTATAAGCTTGGAGGTGCGGAGTGCACGCTTATGTTAAGTGTATATGAGTATACGGATAGAAAATAAGCTAGCGTAGTTCGAGAAAGTCACTTAAAGGACCGTAAATCCAGCTTAAAGGACTAAAAACTAAGTTTTGGAGCATCAGGGCACAGCGCCCGCCTATGGGTCTAGCGCCCGCTGTGGTTTCGTGTTATGCCTAAAATTGATTCTCAATGCTTGGGCGATTTTACTGTTTTCACGCAGTGACCACAGCGCCCTTTGTGGCCCAAAACTGATTTTTAGGTACCTCTTGGTATTTTTAAGTGGTTATAACCAAGTGATACCTCTTCACTTAGGTTGTAACCTTAGTAAACGAACTAGCAACTGATTTTCTTCAATCCAAGTGCCTTTAAAAGGTGTTTTTGTTTAGTTGAACATATATACAACACAAGCAAGCATCCTTGAAAAGTTACATACATACAAACACTTCTAAGTTATCTTTTGATCTATTTGTCCTAGACAAAAGGCAAGAACTCTCTGTTTATATCTCACTTAGATTATTCGTGATACTCCGACAAATAAGGGGACGAATAAATTTAAGAAGGACAACAACTTGTTGCGAAACCGAGAGGATCCGTTTTTCAGATTTTGCAGAATATTAAAGGCATTGGAAGCATTGGTGATCAAGTCTCAAGCCCTAAAACAACAAAAATCTTCTTAAATTTATTGTTCGATCACAATGGTGAATGCAAAGAAATGATCACAATTTCGGAAAGCGAAGAGTTCGAGGAGTGAACTTTAGAAGATGGCGGACTTGATCAAAGGTTGTGTCCTAGTATTTTGGGCATAACTCTTGATTCAGAATCGGTTTGAAAATCCGGAGATACCGTTAGAATCGTGGCGAGACGAGGATCGCAGTGATATCAAGTTTGCGGTCTGGTTCGATGTTGACAGTTGTCAGAAATTCTGAGAAGTTACTGCGGTTTTTTGATTGATGCAAAGTCGATTATAATCTTTTGGTAAGTAAAAGTTCATTGGAATGACTTTGTAAAATTGCTTGTGATGTTGCTATGACTACGGATGAATGGTATGAATGTTTATTTACATTATTTCATGAAAGTTTGTGGTGTCCAAGAACAGTAACTACAATCAATATAAAATTTGATTGTAGTGTCTAGTTTTGTTCTTGGATGTTATTTGATTATACATATATGTTGTTTGGCTTGATATTTCTAGACATGATTGAATCAATGATGAAACTTGCTGCGTGTTTAATGTTTAATGTTCATTGATCTTGGTGATAAAATCATGTTAATGTTTAGAAATTTTAAGTGTTTGTGTATAACTAATGTTGGGATGAATCAAGTGTTATCTCTTGGAAAACTTGATGTCTATTGTAGTTATATGTTTTCTAATGGTACAAATAGATGGAAATCATGTTGAAGAGATAATGATTTTAAATGTCTATCTTTGATAGAACACTTGTAATGAAGAGTTTGCAAATCTAAAGAAATTTGGATTTACGGAAAACTTGTTTTACTAGGTTGAATGCCTAGTATGTAAGATCAAACAAAGGATAGAATAATGACGGTAAACTAAGTTTTGGTGAAACAACTAATAAAATGTTGTTTTGAGTTTTGACTCCGGTTTGGAAAATTGTGAGTGTAAGGATCAACTTGGTTTGAAGTTTTGAACCGGTGGATTGTTGATCCGTGACATTCATGAAAAGGAGTCAAGGTTGTCATTGTTAAGAGATTTAAGTATATCCTTTGGTTCTTGAAAGTGTATAGTTTAAACATTAGTTGTACATGGTTTGTATGATTTGAAATAATTATACATGTATGTTTATTGGTATGCTTAAGTGATACTTATATGTATATAAGATATGTTGCTATGCAATAGGACTTATATATGAGTGATTTGGTTCAGTATAATTGCTTTTTTATACTTCTGCGTTTTAGTCCTATGACTAAAATGTTTATGTATTTAGTCTTTCATGTGTTATACTTGTTATTTGGTAATATATATATGTAATATATATTTATAACTTGTTTTGAACTTATTCTTTTCGAAACATGATTAGTATCATGGATTTTCGCTTGATTTTAAGTGAATGTTTTGGAGGAAAAATCATGTTATTGATTTGTTAAAGAATGTATCGGTTTGGTGAAAGAATACAATTCATTAGAGTTTGTATTCTTTTGAACAGCTTATAACTTATCGTTTAAAAGGTAGTAACTTTTCGCTTTTAAAGGTTACAACTCTTGGTTTAAAAGTTGTGACTTGTTTTGAAAAGTTGTGATTCTTCGTTCGAAGGATGAAATTTTTATTTTGAAAAGTTGAAACTTTCCGATATAGAAAGTTGTAACTCTTGGTTGTAAGAGTTGTAGTTCTTCGGTTTAGAAGATGATGAATCCTTAATTTGGAAAAGTTGTAACTCTTTTGTTAATAGATACATCGTTTATTTGCGTTACTTTGTAGTAATACAAGTGATGGTATGAAAATGGTAGTAAATAACTATCATGTCCTCCAAAAGGTAAATGAAAAGAGTGTATGTTTTAATGAGTTTAATTGGAAAGTATTTAAGCATAAGTTTTAAGCTTTTGTTTATAATCCCAAGCCTCTAACAGTTGTTTGTTTGATAAATTACTTGAACTTTGGTATAATGAAATCCAAACTTGAGGTTTGGAGGTGTGAGGAGGTCTTGTGACTTTCTGAGGTTAAGGTTAATTCCTTGAGTAAAAGAGGCATTGAAACTATGTTAATTCTAGTATAGTTTAATCTGTTGTTGAATCATGGTATGTCATCTTTGGACATTTATAATGTTGTACAAAGTTTGAAGTATGAAACTCCTACTAGTGTTGGAGTGAAGGAAAACAATAAAGTTGTTTTCTAAATATGCGGTGACGCTTCAATGAGAGCGAATGGTGCGATGAATCTTTCAATGAAAGATGAAAGTTGATGTAAGTCAACATGTATAAATCCTGATTAATAATGTAAGGTTTTGTACGGTTTTAGGTATTGGTTATTTTGATACCTTGGCACCGGTTAATGAAATCTCCTCGGATAAATTGTTGTTGTTTGTTTTAACAACTGTTAAACAATTTTGTAATCCATTAAATGGATGGTAAAAACTTCGGTTTTAGAATGGAGATTGGAATGGGCTTTGTATTTGAAACAACTGGAGGGTTTTGTTATGTTGAAGTTAACATAAGGAGTGTATATGCTTTTTTGGTTCAAGGTGCTAAATTAAACTTGATAGACATCTTAGCTTAAAGATTAGTTTAATTTAAAGTTCTTTATAATACCTTGTTGTAGATCTATTCAAATCTTACATATGTTTTACACATTATATGTCTTATATATGTTTGATGTCTAAGGAAATGACTTTGTCATTTGATGTATGTTGAATACATGTTTGGTGTTTTGCTTTGGTTTAGTATCTATTCATGATACTAAAAGTGAAACATGCTCGATCTACAAAGATTGGATTTGCCTTGGAATATAAGGTGATGTAGTAGTTTACATTGTTGACATGTTGATTTTGGTATTAACCAAATCATGTTGTTCATAATTGGACAGTATTGTCATCAAGGCTTTTAAACTACAGTCATGGGGGAGGTTTAAACTCTATAGTAAAGTTATATGAGATTCCTTCGGTTTAGAAGAATCCTCGGTTAACTAGTAATTTGTGCTAGGATGAAGTTTCATTTATGAGCTTCTAAGTGCATAAATTTACGGTTGGACTATGGAGTTGGATTTCTTTGTTGATGACTTAGAAGTTCGAATTCCCTTGCAATTAATAACCAAGTTCATCCTAGTTATCCAATGTGTTTGGTTGGAAAAATTGTCAAATGTTACAATGGTGATCTAGACACCAATGTATTAAAGAAAAGTTGGATTGTGAGTTTATAACTCAAAGGATGATGGTGGTTGTTCAAAGAGTACTCTTGATTGAGTCAATCTTGTTTGGCCAAATATAGATTGACTTGAAACTTGGTAAAAGTTTGTTATCGGGATGTGTAAAACCATTAAATCTTTGGGGTGGGATACCCAATTCCACTTATGGTACAACGCCATAGGCGAATTCAATGTGAAAGGCCCATTCTCAAGATTTGGCACATGAAAAGTCCCGAAGTATGTGCATTACCTGTTGTGTAGGTGATATCTTTTGGAAAAGTGTTTAGGTACATGATTAGAAAGATTCACCTATATGAGTATGAAGTTTGGCCGCTTCAAGAAAGTGGGGTTGACTTTACATATACTCATGAACGGATATGGACACAAGGCCTGTTTAATTAGTGTCATATATAATACTTTGGAAGTAGTTTCAATTCATGTGTATTGTTATGTACATGTATTCAAAATGTGTAAAGGGTTCAATGCTTAGACACACCCCAATACTCGAATATTTGCGTGTAATAATACTAGATGGAAATTCAATCTTCGTGACATTTTCATTGAATCATGAGTTGGTTTGTTTGTGATCGTTTTGTTTTGCTAAACCAAGGATTACACTTAAATGGGGAGGAATGTTAGTGATTTAAGTGTATCACGAGCCGTTGAGGTAATCGGGTTTAGTACAAGGATGGATATACTCGTAACACTTATTTATAAGCTTGGAGGTGCGGAGTGCACGCTTATGTTAAGTGTATATGAGTATACGGATAGAAAATAAGCTAGCGTAGTTCGAGAAAGTCACTTAAAGGACCAGAAATCCAGTTAAAGGACTAAAAACTAAGTTTTGGAGCATCAGGGGCACAGCGCCCGCCTATGGGTCTAGCGCCCACTGTGGTTTTCGAGTTATGCCTAAAATTGATTCTCAATGCTTGGGCGATTTTCTGTTTTTGTGTGACCACAGCGCCCTTTGTGGCAAAACTGATTTATAGGTACCTCTTGGTGTTTTTTAGTGGTTATAACCAAGTGATACATCTTCACTTAGGTTGTAACCTTAGTAAACGAACTAGCAACTGATTTTCTTCAATCCAAGTGCCTTTAAAAGGTGTTTTTTGTTTAGTTGAACATATATACAACACAAGCAAGCATCCTTGAAAAGTTACATACATACAAACACTTCTAAGTTATCTTTTGATCTATTTGTCCTAGACAAAAGGCAAGAACTCTCTGTTTATATCTCACTTTAGATTATTCGTGATACTCCGGACAAATAAGGGGGCGAATAAATTTAAGAAGGACAACAACTTGTTGCGAAACCGAGAGGATCCGTTTTTCAGATTTTGCAGGAATATTAAAGGCATTGGAAGCATTGGTGATCAAGTCTCAAGCCCCTAAAACAACAACATTCCCGTGGGATTGCGGGAGCGTGTTGAGACTACTCTAGATGACTCCGCATAATTCTTGTTAATCAATATTATTTTTGCATTTATTATTATTTATTGACTTGTTGCTCAAGTATATTGGCAACTATATAATTGTACTATCATTCAATCAAATCAATCAATTAATGAAAAAACTTTTACATTATACAGTTATTAACATATGATTTTGTTTAGTTAACCGAAAGATATTCTCGTATATTACGTGAGAATGAAACAGTACCATTTTTCCTAAGTTGCAACTACAAACGCAGAAACAAAACATGCATCTGAATATGACTGATGCATGAGGAAGGTCCATGTACATTTACAGACTAGAGTGTTCCTAAAGTTGGATGCATTCTGTGCAGGGCCGGTCCTACGTTTTTAGTAAATGAAATGCTCAGTTAAAAAATTGGGCTATGATGTATACCAAAAAAAAATCGAATCAAAATACAATTTTTTTCTAATACATTCATATACAAACATCAAATTCATAATGCAAACACAAAACATACATATATATTTTCTGATTTCCTATTTTTTTTCCCTTTATGACTAAATTTATTTGTTTTCATATATAAAGCGTGGCACTAATTTTTTTTTCGAATTCTTTTATCTCTTTTTCTTTCACGAAGAACGTTTAAGAATATATAAATTGTTTTATTGGGTTGGATATTTTTTTTTTTTTAAGAATCGGGCTATATATAAATTTTTTATGGGTTGGGTATTTTTTTAAAGAATCGGCTATTTCATTATCAAAATCGAACTTTTAATATACGATTTTTTTATAAATCGATCGGATTAACTCTATAAAAAAAAAAAAATCGGATAAAGAAACATGTCATCGATTAGCTGCTCCCGGGATTTATTGCCCAGTTCGACCTGGCTCGCTTTGGCTTGTGATAGGGCCGGCCCTGATTCTGTGAACAATTAAACCAAGGACGACATGTATGCATGCAACAAGGATGACTCCATATATATACCCAATATAAGTATTTACAACAGTTTCACCCGGCATCCAAATTATAGTTCATATTCAACATTTTCCCTTGTAGCTAGTAAAATTACTTTACTACTGTTTCCAAAATTTTCTGTCCAGATTCAATTAAAAAGACAGAAACATGCAATCAATGAAAACATATACAAACAGCACGTGATAAACAATTAACCCAAGGAAAAAAAAAAAAAAAAAAAAAGTTCTTAAGATTATTGGTAAAAATATCAATCTAGCATGCTGTTTAACATGAAATTCAAACAAAATACGAAAAACAGAAAATGGGACAGAAAACTTATTGACTGAGGCGAGTCATGTAGCACTCTGTCCTTAAGAGGTTTTTGCCCCGATTACGTGCACACGGTAATGACAATCGTCTCCCAAGATACAACAGTCTCCTTGTTCTAGTCTTGCACTTAGATGTGAACAAGCGACGAACTGATTCGGCCTTGAATATCTCTGCCTATGCACAAGTGTTTATGCAAAACATGGCTTTTATTTTGTGCAGAATTTTGGTATGTACTATGTGCAAAAATCTGTCTTTTTTTCATTCAGTAATGCAAGGATTGTATAGGCAGAAATTGAGACTATTCACTATCGGTTGCATCTTTTCAAAATGATTCAACCGAACAGGTGCAACCCTGATTTGGTTGCAACCTTTCACCGAACCGATGCAACTCATTTGTCACATATCCATTCGGATTTTCCCTCCATTTAATTTTTTATTCAAATTTATCCAACAACTACTAAGTATGATACTGCTAAGGGGGTTTGGGACTACTTGGAGAGGTTATATGTGCGTTGTTAGCTATTTGATATCAATTGGGAAGTTTATATTCGTGATATGTTTCAGAACAATCAAAGTATTCATGGAGTTTATTATGAAATTACCGCTCATTGGGATCAATTGACTATGAATGAATCTAGTGAGTTGTGTTGGATCATATATCCAACGTTGGGCTTATATGTGAAATAATTGTTATGTCGTAGACTGTCAATAAATGTTTGTCCGTTTTAAAGTGATCTACTATAGTTATAATTATTGGACAGTAACGTATCGTTAGGGTGTGGACCTTTAATGTGTAGAAACTCGGAGGTAATTTCTAGTTTTATGATGGGTAAAATTGGAAAGACCTAATAAATATTTTACTATATAAGGGTGGGTTATGGTCCCTAGGTCATACACTTTTCCCACTCTCTTTTGACCCCATTATCACAAGAGAAAAATACAGAGAACACAAAGGGTTCTTCTGACAAGAAACGGGAGGTGTATAGATCTGGAAGATCGATCCTACAATATCTACAGAGTCTTCCGCTGCTATGGATTCGGGTATGTTTGTAGATTAATATTGTTCTCTGATTCTCAATAATTTAGCATAATCGATCCGGGAATAATGTGATTGTTCTAACAAGTGGTATCAGAGACGGTTTATGTTGAATTATCGAGAATCGTTTTTAATATATACGGTTGAAATTATATACTTTGAGTTTTGGATCTATCTAATTGGACGAATAGAAGTTTTTCATATATATACGTCGCCCGGTTTTATGCTCGTTGCTTGTATGCTCTCGTTTAATTCTTGCAAGAAATCAGTCTCCGATTGGTCTATCATTTAGATAAATTCTGATGTAAACCAACTGGTCGCTTGACTACGTTGATGATATGAATTTGCATCAATTCAGTAAGTTTTTGGATTCATGCCGTAGAAGCAGAAGCCGAAGCCAATTAGCTTAATTGTAAATAAAGTATAAAGGATCATTAGAGCTATAGTTGGCCCTTTTCCTTTTTTCTTTTTTTTTTTTAGCTTCAGCTGCGGCAGAAAGTAATACATTAGGGTTACCAGCTTTTGTTTGAAAAAAAAAAAAAAAAAAAAAAAAAAAAAAAAAAAAAAAAAAAGAAAAAAAAAAAAAAAAAAAAAAAAAAAAAAAAAAGAAGAGGTAAATAAGAAGCTGTGCTGTTGACTAATGTTATGTTAATTTATAATAGTAGTACACAGCTTGCGGCGGCACTTTATGTTTCTGTATATGCAGATATGCATATAAGGGTTATGTAATGTGCTTTACTTTTTTTTTAATTTTTCTGGCCCATTAAATAAATAATGATAATAACTAATAATAAAATGGAAATTGGACAACATGATTTGGTCTAAGGTGTTATTATTGTTATTATGATTATTATTATTATTATGGAACTTGGGAAATTATTTTTCTGGAATTGATTAGATGGACTTATTATTTAATAATTAGTCCGTATAAGGTAATATGGTGAGATCTGAAGAAATAAAGTAACCCAATTTTGATAGATTTTTTCTTAAATGTTGATACGGTAAAATCGAACAATGATATATTGCGGTATAGACATTTATTATGTCTCTAAGTGGATTTGTTGAAGCGATATGTTACCAAAGTGACCTCTACGTGGAAATTGATTCACGGTGGGATGTAAAATGGTTTGTGTTTTTATAAATTCATGCAGATAATATTCGGCCCAAAGGAAGGATATTATTTGGCAGAACTATAAATACACCTGTGGTGATAAATACGTGACGATTATTCGGTTTCCATGTGGGTAATAGATACAGTCCAAAGATTGGTCTATTATTTGACAGGACTTATTGTCAGTGTTTGATCACTACGCCAAGATGTCAATTACGAGTTAGTATTATCGTCCAAAGATGATATATTAATGTCGTGCCGGCATTTTGTGATGGGAAATTATATCATAAATTTGTTTGATTTTGGATATTCTTCGGATCTTATATATGTGAGCTTAAGATTAATTAAGTTGTTATTTGTAAATACTTTTAAGTTCTGCTTTAATGTACATCTGCTCATTAAAGCATTATATTCCTCCATTAATTTTCTATGATTTCAAGAGTTAGAAAGAACAAGTTTGTTCTTGTCATTGGCATTATGGATGTAGACTTAAAATTTAGGTATGATCCTCATAAACCTCTCAATCAACATAGTACAAGCAATCATAAGTTGTACCTTGAGAAATGTGAGTGATTAAACAGGTTGAGTCTTTGATCATTAGGGAAGCCAATCCAAATACTCTTAGAAGTGACATAAATGCTATGGTGACCAATAAGGAAAATTTTTGTGTGGTTAATAAAGTTGCACAATGCCATGAAGAGAAAGGCGAGACAACTTGTCATGTCTTAGCCAATCTCTATAAGTTACTAAGGCTAATGTTGAATGCAACATTAGGGGCACATTTTGGAATTGGCTCATATGATTTCCAACTTCGGATATTTAATTTGGATATCTGTGATGGCCTTCCGGTGCAATTTATCATTCATTCTCTTCATATACAATATGATAAATTAAATGTCAGTTATAATTGACATAAGGAATTGTGGGAGTTGAAGAAAATTATTTCCCACTGAGTGCAAGAAGTCGAATGATTGAAATTCGGGCAACCAAAAAATGCTAAGTATGGTCACCATTAAAGGTAAGGGCACAATAAAGTTTAAGATTAAGGAAGCTGCTGGTATTCAACAATAGGGGTAAAAGTGACAACATGAGGATATTGGTTGTTTATTAAGCCAATAGGTAGGTACACAATGAAAGATTGCTTGACGTGTCATGCTTTCTGAGCAAATAAAGTTCAGTTTTTCCTTTATTGGTTTGTTTAGGAGTTCACTTGACTTTTGTGCCTCAACACACTTGGTGGATAGACTACGGTGTTTCTATTTACTTAAGTGTGTTTATGCGGAGTTGTTAGCATTACAGATCACCAGTTCATGTTGAAAGGTACCACTTTGTGGGTGATGGTGATGCAATAAAGTTTAAGGCTATTCAGAAACTAGATTGTTACTGAAGATTGAACATTTTCTAGACTTGGAAAAGACTTTGGACAAATTAGGACATTCTTGTTCAATTAAGAATGATACCTTAGTCTTTCCAGGATTCAGATCAAATATGTTCTAATCACTTGGCTTTCAAAGGATAATCTTGATACACTCTGCATTTAGTTTTCATGGCACAAATCAAATTTAACTAATGATGGTTCTATATGGTTTGGCATTAGCATTTTTGTAAAATTTCTTGAAAGAGAATATAAAGGCTTATGTCGGATGGAACATTTGGTCCCTTGATATGTCGATGGATTTTGTCCGAGCCAGGTTGTATTAAGGGGTAACAAACCAACATAGGAGATTAGATATTTGATTGCTCTAAGTACGTCTTAGAATTGATACATAAGGTCACTTGATGTCTATTCCTTACGCTATGTTGGAATGGTCAGAAATAAAGTATCACCTTCATAGACGATTATTCGCTTTTAATTACCTATATCTAATGGTATTCACTACGGAAATTAAAGTTGGCAGCTTTCATACTAAATAAATACCACTACAACAGTAACCAAAACCCAATATGAAATATGGACTAGGAAAACCTAGTATTCGGTATAATCATATTGGAGGTTGTCCAATTAAGGTAAGGCCTTATAAGCCAAAGGAAAGAAATTAGACTATGGTTAATTGTTATGTTATGTGGTGTTTCTCAGAGGTCCAGGGATTTTAAGTTCTATGGCCATACTTCCATTTTTTTTTATTAGACGGGACCTGTAAGGTTCCTTGAGGATATTGAGTTTGGGGGGAAGATAAGGGATGAAATATTGTCTTTAAACAAGAGCCAACCATGACTCTCCCTACAGTGGCAGTTGGTAACAATTTGTTTTCCCAAATAGGATGTATACTATTGCCAGATACAGTTTATGACAATATTCATGAACTTCCAATTAAGCAACCTCTACATCCTCAAGAACCTATATAGGAGCAAAATGAGCATATGAGGTACCATAACTTAGGAAATCGACTAGAGAGATGAGGTCAACAATTCAGTATGATTATATTGTTTACCTCTTTAAGCATAAGGATCATGGAATTATGGAGGACGATCCGGTTACCGTTCCCCAAGCCATGGAAAGCTCCAACTCTCATAAGTGGATTGAGGTTACGCAATATGAGATGAAGTCCATGAAGGACAATGGCATTTATGATCTTCTACCATTACCAGAAGGATCAAAACCCATTGGTTGTAAATGGACATTTTAGACCAAGAGGGATTCAGATGGTAAAATAAGGAAAGATATAAGGTTTGTCTTGTCATCAAGGACTTCACTCAAAAGGAGCATATATTATAAAAGGCTTTCTCAATGGTTTCTTTGGAAGGATCTTTCAGGATAATTATGGCTCTACTTGCTCATATGGATTATGAGTTACATTAGATGGATGTAAAGACAATGTTTCTCAATGGTGACATTGATGAAACATTGATTTGGTGCTGCCAGAAAACTTTGCATTTGGTGACGCAAAGAATATGGTTTGTAGACTAAAGAAATCCATCTATGGGCTCAAACAAGTTTCCTATCAATGGTATGTTAGATTCGTCAAATTGTTGTCTCGTTTGTTTGTTTTTTTTTTTGAGTTAAATTCGGTTGATGAATATATCTACCATAAGTTTAGTGGGAGTAGGTTCATACTCTGGTTTTATATGTCGATGATATTCAGTAACGATATAGATTTTGGGCGTGAAACTAAATCATTTATCTCGTTCGGTTTTGAGTTGAAAGATTTAGGTGACGCTAATTCAGTTTCGGGATCCATGTATATTAGGATTATTCCTGAGGTATTATTGGATCATTACAAACAGACTATATCGGTAAAGTTTTCTTATGATATTCGACATAATGTATTGTAAACTACATAGTACCCCTGTGTCTAAGTGAGACAAGTTTAGTGTCAAACTGTGTTTTTTTTCTAACGATTTAAAGTAGGAGGAAATGCAAAAGATTCCCCTTGATTCGGTTGTTGGGAATCTAATGTGTTCTCATTGTTAAGGGTATTTTTATACGGTTTTTAACGTTATATTTGATAATGATTTCCTCCGTATTTGTATAATTTGCATAGAAAACGAGTGTTTAAATGATTTATTAAGCAAGTAAGATTTTGATTAGTTTATTTGCAAAATGAGGTTGTGTATGTGTTTTAATTATGGTTTTACGAGTATTTGGATTGTGTTACGTTTTGCGGTGTTTTTGATGTCATGTAGGTACATGTTGGAGGCTGAATTGATGATCAAATGTTGATATAATTCGAGCTAAATCAAGAAAGAGACGAGGAAAGAAGGATAAAGATGGGAGAAGGAGGAGATAAAGATCAAGAAATCGAGTTTACAAAGACATATGGACGTTTCGTCCGGGTCCCGTCCAGAGTGGGCGGGCGTTTGATAAAGCATGACGGGCGTCCAGAAAGTATTTTGATATAGAGAGTTTGGGCGCTGGATGAACGAACGTCTGGCACAAGTTCAAGGTCAAGGAACGAACGTTTCGAGATACTCGGACGAGCGTCCGTGAGGAAGAAAATCAGATTCCGGTAGCGCTGAACTTCCAACGCAGTTCTTGATATGATAACAACCGATTTGACTCTGGACCTCAAGAGAAGAGTTGTAGGTCTTGAAGAGAGGATTCTACAGGATTTTGAATCACTCCATTCCGACTTACGAGGCCCGAGATATGAGCGTTACAAGTTTGGATGCTGTTGCTGAAAATAGTGGACGAGCGTCCGGAATCTTCGTGACGGGCGTCCGGGCGGTTATCAGTAGCGGCCGACATTGAAACTCTATATAAGCAGCGGATTTCTTTCACCCTAATGATATAATTTCAACCCTAAACCTAGGGGGCAGCTTGGCTGCGTTTTTCTACAGTTTTTATCTACTTTTATGCACTTTAATTCTTAGATTAGATTAGTTAGTTTCATGCACTTTTTATTCAACAATTCAAGCTTTCAAAGGATGCTAAGAGGCTAATCCCTCTTTGAACAAGCGTTGTGAAGCCTTCCTTCAACAATTCAGTTTTGATTCGTGATTAATCTGTGAGTATCTATTTCAAGTTCGTTTCTTTTATCATGTTTTGTATGTCTTATTGCATGTTTAATCGAAAGATGCTTGCTTTGATGATTGTTTATATGATGAGAGTCATGTCAACCCTAGATCACCATGATAAAAGAATGGATCTTCGATCTAACTAAAAACGAAAGTTATTAGATTGAATCTCTAGATTAGAAATTGAAAGATTTCACGCCTAGGTTAGAAAGACGTAATCTTTAACATCGAAAGATAAAAGATTAGAAAACGAACTCGTCTACGAGAGTAGGAGTTTATGCCTTTGATTAGGTGAATCACGACTTGAGTAGAGATCACGAATTAATCCGAGTTAGAATTGAATGTTGATAGGATAGGTGGATCAATTGCTTGTTCGTTCGTTATAATTTGATTTTAATCCTTAAAACTTGAATTGTTTAGCTTTAGTTTACTTTTCTGTGCTTTAGTTTAGTTTAGTTTTTATCGCTTTCAATCTTGCCTAGCATTGGAGCAATCCTCTGTCTAGTTACTTTTTCAGCATATTTGTCTAGTTAGTTATTCGTTAGGTTAGTAATCGTGACAATAGTTAGTTAAAACAAAAGCTAGGGTTAACATTCGTTTAGTTCCCCGTAAGATCGACCCGGCATTAGCCTCCATACTACGATCCTTGCACTTGAGGTTAACCGGTTTATTACTTGTTGTTTTGTATTGATAAAATCCGGGACAAGTTTTTGGCGCCGTTGCCGGGGAGCCGGACGGTTGCCTAGTTTTTGTTTTTGTTTTTTTTTTAGTTTAGTTTGTTTTAAATTCTTGTTTTTAGGTTAGATCTTTTCAGTCTCTGTTTGTTGTTAGTAGTTTAGTTGTTTTTGTTCGTTTATCCGCTCGCTTTATTTGTATTTACGTGAGTAGTTAATATAAAATTTTTGCTTCTAGTCTAGACTCTGTTTTTACGTGTTTGTACTCTGTTTTCTAATCGTTTACGCTTGATTGGAAAGGCGTCCGTTGTACTGAAGACGCCCGTCCGATTCTTGCTCTAGTCGGACGGCGTTCATACCTCTGGGCGCCCGTCCCAAAGGAGTTCTGAAAACGGACGAGCGTTCATATTTTGAACGCCCGTCCCATTCTCGAAAACTAGTCGAGATTTAACGCCCGCTTAATTGGGCGCCCGTCTGGCCCTGCCTCGCCATCGCTTTTATCTTTATTTCCATTAGGTTTTCTCGCTTTTCGTAGGTAAGTGTCGTAGGTAGGTTTCTTAGGTTGAATCATCGACTCACACCTTTCACGATCAAATTTTAGGATAAAAGGGTCCGTTTTAGCACTTGATAGTATTTTGGCCATAACTTTCGCTCGAGTGTCGGATTGGCGCGCAGACCCCAATTCGAAAGCTCGTTCGACGCCGACGACGTGGCAGACCGCCGGAGGCCGTCCGACACCGTTTTCGAGGTCAAAATCCACTGTTTTCCCTTCCATTTTGGGCTCAGAAGATTTCAACACGTTTTTAGTGTTTCCTGTTTTTCTGTTTTTAAATTTTTCGTAGTTAAGTCTCGTAGTTTTTGATTCCTCTAGGTTTAGTTATCCTTTCCCTCTGTCTGATCTGTCCTTTCATCACTTTCTATCCTTTCTTGCTCAACACCTTGAGTTGGTGTTCGGTTTATGCAAACTCGCAGTCATAAGGGACCACTAATCTATTCCCCTGACCCCGAGCGGACCATAGTCCGACCCAATAGGCAGAGACTTCGTTTCGACGAAGGAAACGCTCTAGATCAAGAATTTGAGCAATATCTTTCAGGAGAAATCGAAAGAATAGTAATAATGGCAGCGGAAGATAGACGGACGTTGGCCGACTATGCCATGCCCGGTACAATCACCATCAACCCGGCTATCGCCATGCCTACCATTATCGCTCCAAACTTCGAGCTTAAACCGGACTTATACAGATGATGCGGCATGCATCAATTTTCCATGGTTTTCAATCTGAAAACCCCACACTCACTTACACACATTCTGCAAATATGCGGTACTACCCGTATCCAAGGTGTAAGTGATGATGCCATCAAGCTTAAACTATTTCCATTTTCCTTACGGGGAGGCACTCGAGTGGTATCACTCCCTCCTCTCGAATCCATCACTACGTGGGTTTGAGCTCGAGAAGGAATTTCTAAGTCAATACTTTCCTCCTTCAAAAAGCAATTGATTAATGCAACGAAATCTTCACATTCCGTCACCGGAAAATGAGTCATTCTTTGAGGCGTGGAAAGGTTTAAGTCTCTCCTCGCAGAAAGTGTCCCCATCATGGCTTGCCAAAGCAAAGGCAAGTCCATACTTTCTTCATGGATTGACCGAGCTCACCAAGGGCATGGTCAATAGTTCCTCTGGTGGGGCATTTCTCAAGAAAACACTGATGAGGGTGGCGCTCGAGGACATTGCCAAGTATAATTATGCCCCTCTTATCAAGCCATTCAAGCACCTCCTCCCCTCCCAAGGTCGAAGAGGTGACTATGCAAAATCTCGTTGCCATGTTGCGAAGCAAATGGCAACCTCTCAAATGACAAATGTTGCTCAAAAGCTTCTCAAATCCGAGTTCTCTGGCTCTTCACCTTCACGAACTCTCAAGTTCAGATCTTGAAGCTTGTTTGTCAGACCGCCATATGACCGCCAATGTCAATTTTCTTCCCTCTGCGCCAAAGAAGTCAATGTTGTTCATGACTATGGACAACGATAATCCAATCGCATGCCAAGTATGTGATAGCATGGGCATATTGCTCGCTTCGTCCCATGATTGGGCGTAATCGCGAAGTCAATGCTTTCTCTGGCCGACAAATCGAGAGATTCAATAACCAATTCTCTGGCCGAGCAGCTTCAAAACCAAGGGTTTAATCAATCTTGGATTTAATCTAATTCGAACTTCAATAGAAACCCTGGTATTAATCGTAACCCAAGCTATAATTCTTCCAATCCACAAAGAAGTTCAATCGAATTGGCCCGCCAATTCTAATTACGCATTCAAAGTCGGCCAAGCCACCCATTTCCCAGAACTTCCAAAACTCTCAAGGCACCTCCCACCAGGATTTATATAAAAGCCGAATGGAATTCATTTCGGGAGGAGCAAAGCAGACGATGAAAAGTCTTGAGAGGCAAATCGGGCAATTGGTGAGCGCTTAGCCTCTGAGACCGTCGAGGCGGTTTCGACTTCACGGAAAAGAATCCAAGAGGCGGGCACGTCGCTCGAGCCGATTTAAGCGGCGAGTCAATGCACCGACTGGTACCTTCACCTCCATACGGTAGAGAAGAGGCCAAAGTGCAATGAATTTGAGAAGTGGTTCTCAAGTTGGTGGTCCCCTGGCTTCCAGGGAAACCACTAGCCCTCCCCGCCATTGGTAAGGCGGGGAGGAAGTTGAGCACCCATCGCCCCCCTTGGCTGCAGAAGGCAAATCGGTGGCCGATCCCGATAGAAGAAAGAGTTGAGATCCTCAAGTGGGCCGATCCTCGAGGAATAAAGAATCGATCGGATATCCTCGGTGGCATTTGTTCCCTGAGAGAAGTGAAATAATTGAGGATCCTCGGTGGCTGATCCCCTGAGGACTGATGAGTTAAATGATAGTCAGGTGGCTGGTCCCCTGACTAATCAAAAGAATGAGAAGACAGTTCGGTGGAAAGATTTGGAAGATCAAGCTATCAGCGCATCCTCAAAGAAAGTCTTTTCGGAGAGTGATCTAAAGAAGCTTCCGTTTCCACCGAGGAAGAGCAACATTCCATTGGTTGAAGACAAAAAGTATGAGAAGGTGCTAAACCTTCTGAAAAATACTCAGGTAAATCTGCCATTATCCGAGATCTTGGTCGAGATGCCTAGGTATACAAAGTTCATCAAGGATGTTGTATCTTCCAAGAAGAAGTTAGCAGGAATGGATCAAGCAATTGGTAAGGAGTGTTCTATGGTCAATTATCAAGACTTACCAACCAAGAGAAGCGACCCAGGCAAATTTGTGCTCACATTGCAGATGGGAGGCCTAGTCTTCCCGAATTCCTTATGTGACCTGGGTGCATCCATCAGCTTGATGCCATTATCCGTTTGCAATCAGCTTGGTTTACAAAGTCTTCTAGAACCCACTACCATGAACTTGCAGTTCGCTGATAGATCTTCAAAGAAAGCCTCAGGGATCCTAAAGGACGTATTGGTTCAAGTTGGTAGGTTTACCTTTCCGTTGGACTGGTATGTCTTAGATATGGAGAAAATGAAAATGTCCTCTGATTCTTGGAAGACCTTTCCTATCTACAGCTAGAGCCCTCATCGATTGTGATGGTGGGAAAGTAACTATCCGAGTTGGTGACCAAGAGGTGAGCTATAGTGTTTCTAAATCTATTCAAGTACCCTCCGGTTCTCCAACCGGTCGTTCCATTGAGGAGACGTCTGATGACTTCAATGACTTCATGGATAAGCAAGTCTTGGTGTAGAAGCGAGAATATGAGCGATTGATTGATAATCTGAATAATCATGGTGTGGTCAATCTAGACCAGCTAGCAAATTCGATTTTGAGGATGAGCTAAGAGAAGAAGCCTTGGCGATAGGACCACTAAGTAAGCTCGGCGATGTTGAGTTGAAGAGTGGTGATCTTAAATCAAGTCTAGAGGAACCCCAGTAGACTTGGTTCAAGCCGTTGCCTAAACATCTTAAGTATGTGTTTTTAAGAGAAGGTGACAAGCTTCCTTTGATCATCTCTCGCCAAGCTATCTCGTATGAAGAGCTTAAATTGTTAAACGTCTTGCGCAAAAATGAAAAAGCCTTTGGATGGCGGTGTGGGAGATATCCGAGGATATCTCCCAACATCTGTATGCACAAGATCAAGACCGAGGAGGGTGCAAAGCGAGTTAGACAAACTTCTCAGAAGGCTCAACCCTCACATGCAAGAAGTAGTCAAGAAGGAAATCATTAAGCTTCTAGATATGGGTATCATATACGCCATCGCGGATAGTGAATGGGTTTCCCCGACTCAAGTAGTTCCCAAAAAAGGTGGAATTACTATTGAAAAGAATGAGAAGAGGCGAAGAGATAGCATTGAGGCTCGTTACGGGATACAGAGTATGTATCGATTATCGAAAGCTCAATGAGGTCACACTGAAAGATCATTTCCCTTCCATTCATTGATCAAATGCTTGAGCGTCTAGCAGGCACGATTCTCATCGCTTCTGGATGGATATTCGAGATACTTCCGAGATACCCATCGATCCTGTTGACCAAGAGAAGACCACTTTCACTTGCCCTTATGGTACATTCGCCTGAGGCGGATGCCATTTGGTCTATGCAATGCCCCTGCTACCTTTGAGAGGTGTATGATGGCAATTTTGACGGGCTAGTTGAAAAGTGCATGGAGATTTTTATGGATGATTTCTCGCTTTTGGTCAATCCTTCGATGATTGCCTCGATAATCTTGATCGTGTTGTCTATGTGTGGAAAAGGACTTAGTGCTTAATTGGGAAAAATGCCATTTCATGGTAGATGAAGGCATAGTCCTTGGCCACAAGGTGTCCGCCAAGGGTATAGAAGTAGATAGGGCTAAGGTAGAAGCTATTGAGAGGATGAGTTATCCTAAGAATGTTCGGGAAGTCCGAGGTTTTCTCGGACATGTCGGCTTCATAGGAGGTTCATCCAGACTTTTCCAAGATTGCCAAGCCCCTGCCTACTTTACTCAAAGAAGACGTTACTTTTGATTTTGACGAGAATTGCAAGCGCGTTTGAGGAGCTTAAGAGTAGACTGATCTCTGCCCCAATTCTTATTTCACCTGACCGAACTTGCCGCTTTGAGCTTATGTGCGATGCATCCAACTATCTTTGTTAGTGCGATCTTAGACAAAATGAATCGAAGGAAAGTTCCACCTATCTATTACGCCAGCCACACGTTGAATCCTTCGCAAGTTAACTATACGACTACCGAAAAGGAGTTATTGGCCGTAGTGTTTGCTATGGACAAGTTCCGTAGTTACTTGCTGGGTGCTCAAGTGATCGTGTGGACTGATCACGCTGCTTTGCGGTATCTGATGACTAAAAAGGATGCTAAACCGCGCCTACTGCGTTGGATACTGACCCTACAAGAGTTTGACGTTCAAATCAAAGACAAGAAGGGCAGTGAGAATGTAGTAGCGGATCATGTGTCTAGGATGTTAAATGAGGAAAAGAATGAACCAGATGATATAGATCTTTACTTTCCTCTAAAAACATCATGTTGATCGATGGCCGCTTCTCCCGATGTTCCTTGGTACTCCTCCATTGTGAACTACCTTCATGCCAAATACCTTGATCCTGAAATGTCTTATCAAGAGAAGAAGAAGTTCTTCTCTGATATGAAATATTTCGTTTGGGATGAACCTTACCTTTTCAAGATTTGCAAAGATGGTTTGCTGAGGAGGTGTGTTCCCGAATCTGAGCAACGCGATATAATCGAAAGCAATGCCATAGTGGACCCACAGTGGTCACTTTGGTCCTTGGAAAACAGTTGCGAAGATCTTTCAATCCGGTTTTTATTGGCCAACGATCTTTAAAGACACAGAAGCTTTCTGTAAAGCTTGTGATCGTTGTCAAAGAACCGGAGCTTTGACAAGGCGATTTGACATGCCTTTGAAACCCATCCTTGAATGCAAAGTCTTTGATGTTTGGGGCATCGATTTTATGGGACCATTCCCATCATCTTGTGGCAACAAATACATCTTAGTCTGCGTTGACTATGTTTCAAATGGGTGGAGGCAATAGCCACTCCTCACAATGATCATAAAGCGGTCATGAAATTCCTTAAGAAGAATATCTTTGTGAGGTTTGGATGTCCACGTGCCTTGATAAGTGATGAAGGACACACTTTTGTAACCGACCCTTGGAGAAAGTCTCGAGAAGTATGGTGTTCACCATAAAATCGGCACACCATATCATCCGATGACTAGTGGTGGTCGTTGAGCGAAGCAACGAGTCTTAAGAAAATCCTGAGAAGACGGTGAATAGTCATAGAAAAGACTGAGTCCTGAAGTTGGACGATGTACTTTGGGCATATAGGATCGCCTATAAGACCCCATGGGTACATCGCCATATCAAATGGTCTACGGAAACCATGTCATCTCGCTGTCGAGCTAGAACATGTAGCTTCTTCGGCTACGAAGTTTCTTAACTTCGATTCCCAATCTGTGGCAAACACCGCTGCAGCAGCTTGCATGAGTGGGATGAATTCGGACTCCAAGCTTACGAAAAGCGCCAGGATTAGTAAGGAGAAGATGAAACTCCTCCACGATGCCAAGATAAAGAAGAGAGAATTCAAGGTCGGTGAGCAAGTGTTACTCTACAATTCCAGGTTGCATTTGTTTCTGGCAAGTTGAGGACACGTTGGTCCGGTCCTTTCGAGATTCTCCAAATCATTCCTGGAGGTGTGCTAGAATTACGAGGTTATGGTGATCAACCGTTCCGAGTTAATGGTCGAGGTGCAAGCACTATATAGGTGAACATAAAGAATGACCTTTGATTGTTAAATTCCTCGAAATCCTCGGGTGTGGGACTTCAAGTCAACCACTTTGACGAAGTTTTCACCCGATTTATTTTCCGAGGATGACGGTTGTGTTAAATCAAGATGTTCTAGCGGTAGTCTTGATATGGAAGAGTTTGAAAGGGGAGCGCAACTTAAACGCGTCATCGAGGAACCGGAGAAGAAAGAATGCAACCATGGGAAACTTAAAAGGTATGGAGAGCTTTCAAAGATTTAACCCCATGTGTTCATTTCTTTGCTTCTGCGCCACACCATCTTCTTCGATTTAGCTTACGTGGTAGTGGTCGGCGAAAAGGTTAAATGGCCTGATCCAGTGAGCTTCAAATGTGTCGAGCTAACGACAATAACCATTAAGCGCCACTTTAGAGGCATCCTAGATATCCCTTATTATATTAGTTTCTTTCTTTAGTTGTTTTTCGTTATTTTAGTTCGGTTTTATTAGGATTGTGTTTGTTTTTGTCGATCACCGTCCTAGGCTTATACAGGGTCGAAGTGTGGTTTTGCTTACGATTTCCTCTTATCTTTATCTCTATCACTTTTGCGCGATATGGTTTAATCCCTTGTATCCCCGAGGTATTTCTTTGCTTTTCAAGTGTGCGAGGTATTTTCGGTAGCGTTTGTGAGTTTCAGATGAAGTCGAGTTTTCCCGTGGATGGTCCACGATCTTGATTTCCTCAACATTTTGGACCTGGCTCCGACCATTTCGAGTGCCTCTTTTCGACATACTGAACAGCTAAGTTTTCTTTTCCTTTTATTTTACTCGCACAACATGAGGACATGTTGTTATTTAAGTGTGGGGGGATTATTAGTCGATATGTATCTACCATTTGCTTATATGATGTTATTTCTATGCTAAAATGAGCTAAATTTTCAAAATTTTTGTTTTGTCTCGAGTAAGCAATGCATGTTTTTGTTCGGTTTGTTATATTCATCGATCTTTGTATTCCGTATGTTCCGTAAGTTAGATGTTTCACCCGATATTATTTTCCACGTGCCATAGTGAATGAAGAGCTATTTTTATAAGGTTATACCCGTTTTGGATTAGTAGTTTTGATTTTCTTATAAGTCATGTACTTAGTGCTACGTGCATATCATGAGATTTATGATAGTTTGTATTTAGTTCAAAGTATGATATCTTGTGAATATCTAGAAGTTTGAATGTGATAAGTACACGTAACTATTGTCCAATTGAAAAAGTTGAATTAATATGAAATTATTCGTGTGTGTCGAAAGCTAGTCGATGATTTGAGTGAGGTAGGGTATACCACGTATGTCCTATACCACTATGATGACTAAAAGCTCACGGCAGCTTAGAAAAAGCGCCTTATGATTGGAGTAAGGTAGGGTATTATCTCGAAATGTCCTATTCTGCTATGAGGGCAATAGCTTCTTCTAATGTGTGTTTAAAGTGAAATAGTTAAATCAACTAAAGAATCGGTACGAAATTGAATATAAGGCTTAGTTTTCGTTAATCTTATCCCCAAAGTATAAACCGATAGATATCTTTGTAGGAGTATCCTCTGAGTATTTGAAAGGCCCTAGATATATTCGATCATTCTTTCGGGATATGTCACGTTTGTAGGTGCACCTTATGAGTGTCATTTATTACTATTCTACGAGGGGGTATTAACTAGTTTTACTTTGAGTTCCTCAAGTTTGGATTTAGTGGAAGTTCTCTATGGCTATGCACACACACGACGGTGAACTTCTAATTTATTGACCATGTGGTATATGTGTTGAGATGTCTATATTCCTTCCGAGCCTTTATCTTGTTTTGTTTTGCTCGGGACGAGCAAAGTTTAAGTGTGGGGGAGTTGTTAAGGGTATTTTTATACGGTTTTTAACGTTATATTTGATAATGATTTCCTCCGTATTTGTATAATTTGCATAGAAAACGAGTGTTTAAATGATTTATTAAGCAAGTAAGATTTTGATTAGTTTATTTGCAAAATGAGGTTGTGTATGTGTTTTAATTATGGTTTTACGAGTATTTGGATTGTGTTACGTTTTGCGGTGTTTTTGATGTCATGTAGGTACATGTTGGAGGCTGAATTGATGATCAAATGTTGATATAATTCGAGCTAAATCAAGAAAGAGACGAGGAAAGAAGGATAAAGATGGAAGAAGGAGGAGATAAAGATCAAGAAATCGAAGTTACAAAGACATATGGGCGTTCGTCCGGGTCCCGTCGAGTGGACGGGCGTTTGATCAAGCAGTGACGGGCGTCCAGAAAGTATTTTGATACAGAGAGTTTGGGCGCTGGATGAACGAACGTCTGGCACAAGTTCAAGGTGAAGGAACGAACGTCACGAGATCTCGACGAGCGTCCGGAGGAAGAAAATCAGGATTCGGGTAGCGCTGAACTTCCAACGCAGTTCTTGATATGATAACAACCGATTTGACTCTGGACCTCAAGAGAAGAGTTGTAGGTCTTGAAGAGAGGATTCTACAGGATTTTGAATCACTCCATTCCGACTTACGAGGCCCGAGATATGAGCGTTACAAGTTTGGATGCTGTTGCTGAAAATAGTGGACGAGCGTCCGGAATCTTCGAGGCGGGCGTCCGGAGCGGTTCTTGTAGCGGCCGACATTGAAACTCTATATAAGCAGCGGATTTCTTTCACCCTAATGATATAATTTCAACCCTAAACCCTAGGGGCAGCTTGGCTGCGTTTTCTCTGATTTTATCTACTTTTATGCACTTTAATTCTTAGATTAGATTAGTTAGTTTCATGCACTTTTTATTCAACAATTCAAGCTTTCAAAGGATGCTAAGAGGCTAATCCTCTTTGAACAAGCGTTGTGAAGCCTTCCTTCAACAATTCGGTTTTGATTCGTGATTAATCTGTGAGTATCTATTTCAAGTTCGTTTCTTTTATCATGTTTTGTATGTCTTATTGCATGTTTAATCGAAAGATGCTTGCTTTGATGATTGTTTATATGATGAGAGTCATGTCAACCCTAGATCACCATGATAAAAGAATGGATCTTCGATCTAACTAAAAACGAAAGTTATTAGATTGAATCTCTAGATTAGAAATTGAAAGATTTCACGCTAGGTTAGAAAGACGTAATCTTTAACATCGAAAGATAAAAGATTAGAAAACGAACTCGTCTACGAGAGTAGGAGTTTATGCCTTTGATTAGGTGAATCACGACTTGAATAGAGATCACGAATTAATCCGAGTTAGAATTGAATGTTGATAGGATAGGTGGATCAATTGCTTGTTCGTTCGTTATAATTTGATTTTAATCCTTAAAACTTGAATTGTTTAGCTTTAGTTTACTTTTCTGTGCTTTAGTTTAGTTTAGTTTTGATCGCTTTCAATCTTGCCTAGCATTGGAGCAATCCTCTGTCTAGTTACTTTTTCAGCATATTTGTCTAGTTAGTTATTCGTTAGGTTAGTAATCGTGACAATAGTTAGTTAAAACAAAAGCTAGGGTTAACATTCGTTTAGTTCCCCGTAAGATCGACCCGGCATTAGCCTCCATACTACGATCCTTGCACTTGAGGTTAACCGGTTTATTACTTGTTGTTTTGTATTGATAAAATCCGGGACACTCATGTTTGTACGTATCAGGTTATTACGTACGTTTTAGTCAGGTTGAGCAGATTCTTAAAAGATCCTGGAAAGGGTCATTTGGTTGCAGCCTATAAGGTTATAAAGTACTTACAGAAAATAAAATATAAGTTGCTCACATATCTGGAGTCAGAAAAGTTAGAGATCATTCGGTATACTGACTTAGATTTTGGTGGATGTTAAGATACATTTAAATCCATATAAGGTTGTGTCTTCATATTGTCAAAAGAAGTTGTTTTTCTGAAAAGTGCTAAGCAGACACTTATGACTTATTTGGCTTTGGAGACAAAATTCGGGGCTTTTGAAGCCACTAGTGATGGGATATAGATGCGGAAATATGTTTCACGGCTGTGAATTTGGTCATTGAATGACCACTAAGGTTTTATTGTGATAATAATTCCGCAGTGTTTTATCCCAACAACAGCAGGAGCTCATCAATGTCTAAGAACATTGATATAATGTTCCTAGTTGTTAAAGATAGAGTTCAAAGTGGAAGGATGTCTATTGAACATATCATGACAAACTCCATTATTGTGGATCCACTCACTAAAGGACAACCACCCAAGATGTTCTTGAGCATATTGCTCATATGGGTGTCATGTCAGTTAAGGATACTTAGGTTTAGTGGGAGTTTGTAATTGATAATGTTTGGTTCGATATAGACACATTTTTCAGTTGTTTCAATTTAAGGTTAAGGTTATGGTTAAAGTTAAAGTTACAATTGTAGTTGTTTCTGCAGAAATTTAAGTTTTGATGTTTCACACTTTGATCTCGAAATACGGTTTTGATCTCATTAAGTTTAAAGTGGACCAGTTGGAAATTTACATGTCAAGATCACATTTCGTGTTAATTTCCATGCTACGCATCCACATCATGATCCATGTCATTCAATTTTACTAGCATACGTGATCATTGATGGGTCCCGTTACGATAGATGTGACGAAGGCCGCTTTGGTCCTATGTTGGTGACTTTGATGGACGGGATTGTTATTTGATACGTTTTGTAATGACAGCCAAGTTGAGCGCTCATTCGGTTATCTTATGACATACAATTATAAAGTTACACATATAGCCCAAGTGGGAGATTGTTGGATCATATATCCAACGTTGGGCTTATATGTGAAATAATTGTTATGTCGTAGATCACAATAAATGTTTGTCCGTTTTAAAGTGATCTACTACGATTATAATTATTGGACAATAGAATATCGTTAGGGTGTGGACCTTTAATGTGTAGAAACTCGGAGGTAATTTCTAATTTTATGATGGGTAAAATTGGAAAGACCTAATAAATATTTTACTATATAAGGGTGGGTTATGGTCCCTAGGTCATACACTTTTCCCACTCTCTTTTGACCCCATTATCACAAGAGAAAAATACGAGAGAACACAAAGGGTTCTTCCGACGACAAAAGCGGGATGTGTATAGATCTGGAAGATCGATCCTACAATATCTACAGAGTCTTCCGCTGCTATGGATTCGGGTATGTTTGTAGATTAATATTGTTCTCTGATTCTCAATAATTTAGCATAATCGATCCGGGAATAATGTGATTGTTCTAACAAGTTGAGGGCCATCGCCCGTTATAATTCTCATAGGGAGGAACAAAGTATTGTTCAATTATTGATGGCTCTTCGACCACAGTATGAAAATTGTCGTGTATCGATCTTGCATCGCACTCCATTACCTTCAGTTGATTACGTTCATAATGACTTGTTAGTTGAATAAACTCATCTCAATACTCAAACTAAAAAAGGAGTGCATACTCTATCTAAATCAGTTTTAGCTGCCCATTCATAACAATATCGATCGAATGCTAACCTAGGTGGTTACTGTAATTATAGTAAACAACCAGGTCATTGAAATGATAATGTCCAGAATTGTTATCCCTACGCACAATGTTCGAAGACATATGACAAGTCTCAACAACAATATCGTGGTGGGTAACAAAGGTCAAACTCCACAGACGCGAGGCAACCTTATAATTGTTCTCATCCTATGATCATTGCATTGGACCATTCCTCGGTCAAAATGGTTGTGGATTCCGTGAATCCTAATGTGGACTTTTTGTGGAGCGCCAGAAGTTTCTTGCTAGCTACCCCATTCTCAAATTCGAACTACGCCTCGAGTCATAGTATTATGCCATCTCTTCTCCTTCTTTGTCGGGTTTTCCAATATTGAATGACTCAAATACAAATTCACTTTTGTGGGTTTTGGACTAAAGATACTCATATTACATGTCCCCGGACTCTTCATCGTTTAACTCTATGTCTTATGCTTCCCATTCCCCTAATATTATGTTGTTGATGGTACATCTCTACAATTGACTAGCTTTGGTACCATACAGACTCGACACTTCTCTTTCCCTAATGTTATTGTATTCAAAAAGCTAACTGCGAGTCTTGTTTCGTTTGGTCAAATATGAGACTTTGGATATTATATTTATTTTTCTCTCACCTTTTGTCATGTGCAGGATCCCAAATCCAAGAGACTAATTGGGACATGCCGTATGCATGAGGGCTATATGTTTAGATGATCTGCAGGTTCTCGGTACAGGTGCCACTAGTTTTGATTTGTATTCTTTTAATATAATTAACTTCTTCATCATTTAAGTTTTACTTGTGTCATTTTAGACTTAGTTATGCCTCGGGCTCTCGCCTGAGAGGTATGAGTAATAGTGGTGTTTCGGGAGATTCGCATCCTTGTGATATTTCAGAATGTATTGGATGTAAAATTGGAAAAAACATGTATGCCTTCCCTTTTGAGAAAGTACACATGTATCTCACTTTTTGATTTAGTCCATTATGATGTTTGGGTGTTGAGTAATTGTTGTGCGATACATATTTTATTATGCATTCGATCATTCAAAAATACATTTTCAGATTTTAATTGCTATATTATTTTTATTATTGTGATAGTAATAGCCATGAAGTGGGATTTTTTGGCTTACGTCATATGGAAATATCTCATCAAACTTTCTGCAGGAAATAATTATATGGGACAATTATTGAAAATGACACATATTGAACTTAATTAGTAAAAAATGACATCTAAAATAAACACTTAGTTATAAGGACAAAAATTAGGTAATAGACCCAAATACCCTTAATGAAAGGAAAAAAAAAAACGCATTACCGTAAATACAGGTGCATTACCATAGGTTTGTTCTCTCTTTTTTATTTATTTATTTTATTCTAATAGCAGGGGTTGAAATACAGTTTTTTATTTTTTTATTTTAACAGCAGGGGCTGAAATACAGTTTTTTTACATCGACCACAACGATGGAGTGACTACCCGCTGCATTGACCACCGCGATGCCGTGACCACCCCGGATGTAGTAACCACCCGCGATGCATTGACCACCCCGATTCATTGACAGCCGAAATGTAGTGACCATCCCGATCCATGCACCACCGCGTTGTAGTGCCACCCCGATGCATTGACCACCGTGATGCATTGACCTCCGCCATGCAGTAACCATCGTGATGCATTGACCACCCCGATGCAATGACCACCCGCGATGCAGTGACCACCACCGATGCAGAGACATCGGCAATCATTTATGCGTGACATCAACAATTTATGCAGTGCATCGGCAATCCGATATGCAGTGACATCAACATTTTATGCAGTGACATCAGCGATCATATATGAATGACATCAACAATTTATGTACTGACATCGACAATTATATATGCAGAGACATCGCGATTAAGTGACACCGCGATGCAGTGGCCACCCACGATAAAGAGACACCGCGATGAAGTAAGCCACCCCGATCTGAGACACACGCGATCGCGAGACCATCGGGATCACGATGATCACCTGGATGCAAAGTGACATTTGATGAACCAACACCGTGATGACACTTGATATTTTTCCGACTTAATTTCATAAAATCGATTTCTTTTCTTCATAAAATCGACTTCAAATGGCTATATCTTTTGATATAAAACTACGATCAACACAAATCTTTCACCTTAATTCATTTTATGCAGTGACATCGGCAAACATATATGCAGTGATATCAACATTTTATGCAGTGACATCGGCAATCATATATACGTGACATCAACAATTTATGCAGTGACATCGGCAATCATATATACGTGACATCAACAATTTATGCAGTGACATCGGAAATCAGATATGCAGCGACATCAACATTTTATGCAGTGACATCAGCAATCATATATGAATGACATTAACAATTTATGTAGTGACATCGGCAATCAAATATGCAGTGACATCATCATTTTTGTTGAACTTTTTGTCCCTAAATTAGGAAGATTTTTCAGGGGAAATCGAGCTTATGAGCCGCATCGAGCTATATCGAGTACTTAGCCAGTCGAGTTCGATGTTGCCTTTTTATGGCTCAATCGAGCCCGAACTTTTTTAGTCGATTCAAGCTCGAGCCTAGGGATTATCGACTCGACTCGGATCGATTACACTCTAATGTGAATGACACCACACTTATTTTACAAATTTACCAATTTTTGTATGAAATTGTATGTGTAGTGACATCAACACCAAAATTGCAAAAACAAAACTTTGTAAATTGTATATGCAGTGACATCGATGTCACTACATCAATTCTCTAACTGTAAATGCAGTGACATCAATATCACCGCATCAATTTTATTCCAAATCCTACACAAACCCACCATCAACGTATAGCTTTTCTTTCTTTGTTTCAAGGTGATGCATGTTAAACTAATTGATCATTATTACATCATGATCAACAGTGTCGATACATGATGTGACACTCGTTGTAGACAAAGCCCATACTTGTTTGGTAGACAAAGCCCATACTTGTTTTTTATTTGGTAGACAAAGCCCATACTTGTTTTTTTTTATTTTATGAACCAGACTCAATCAACATTCTACCATGGGCTGATATATGTATCATTTCTTTTTTGTGTGGCTAAGTACCGTCTTTGGATACTCTTTTTGATTATGGTGATCCTGATCCTTAATTAGTTTGTACAACTATGGTATCTCATGTTTCCAACTATGGTATCTCATGTTAACAGAAAGATGACAATCTGTACTAAGGAATTCATGAATCTCATTCCCTACTTCAATTGAACTACAGGCTACAACCAAGAATCCTCCTCTGCTTCATCTCGTCTCTAAGCAACTTCTTATCCCACATTACTTTTGCAGCATGGACATTTGACATAATAACACAATCACTAAATAGGCTACCTTCCAATCTGAGTAGTTGCTGATGTCCAATGTCTAAAAAGTAACCAAATTTACCATATTTCAAAGCGAAAGCAGAGCTCAGAACTATTGTTGCTACTGATGTTATAAGTCCAAAAGGTAAAACCTTCTTTATTTGAGGTAAAAAATTCATTCCGTGTTTAAATTTTTTGTAATGAGCACCTATGTCTTTCTGAATCCCCATATGTTGTAAGAATAAGATTAAGCTAAAAAAGTATAGCAAACGAGGCAACAGAAAGAATTCTTCTTTGAAATTGCTGTTGGCATCGGAATTTCATCACTTTCTTCAATCCTTTTCTTCTTCCATTGCATAAACAACTCGGGATTCATTGGAGTGGAAAGAGTTAATTATGCACGCTGATTATCAATACTCTGCTTACTAGATCCGCCTTTTGCTGCTTCGGAGGCATATATTCTTCTCATTCAATTGAATCTAGAGCTTGTTAAACGTTATTTTGAAAATTTATTGTTGCTTCTAGGGTTCTCTTATTCCCGACCGGCCACCTGAGCACGGCGGCACCAAACTTCGTTGGTAAAGTTTGTGTGATACCATAGGATCCAAGTAATCGACTCTGCATATCTATATCTATATCTATATCTATATATATTTGAAAGGGTGATTTAACCCAACTACCCGGAATTTTGATCCAAACTCGAAGAATGATCCGGCTCATACCCAGTGTACTCACGCACGACCCTCAACCCTTTTCCGGAAAACCCTCAACAATACAATCATGGTTTGTTGCAACAAAATCCAAATCAAACCCACACTTCCATTATCTACTAGGAGATTCAATTTATACGTAAACATCCTTATTTCAAGGATTCAAATCAGATTTCCTAATGACTATAAACATTTGTCCAATCTTCTTAGAACAAAAGCTTGAATATGCAAATCTAAAGAGCATTTGATTTTTTTTTCCCGTGGGCTATGTATTTGATATTTTTTTAGAGCATAGTGGATAAGTATGTTCGCCAGCCGGCTGCAGCGTCCGGATCGGCCCCCCCCTGAAACTCAGAAGAGTCCTGCTCCTAACTCTTAGTCTATTTTTGTTTTTATCTTGGAAAGAAAGTTTATGTACCGTGACTTCTACTCCTGATTAATGGAGAATTTATTTTGTTTGATTTTGGTTTTTGTGGGCAATTTTTTGAATTTTTGAATTGTGGGTATTTAGTTCGGTTTCCGTTGCTTGCTATGGGTATGTTGCCCCCAATGTGTTATTCACTATTGTGTGGTGAATGGCACATTTTCCTTATCTTACCGAGAGTTTTTAGTCTCATACCTGATTAGAGAAGTTAGTAAAATCAGAAGATAAAGAGTCCAGAAGGCGAATCCGACTCGATCGTCTAATAATGAATAAGGGTGAGATGACCTTGAGTTCGTGGAGCCGATTTAGATTATCGCCTAAAAAGGTAAAGGGCGAGGCGATCTAGGGCTCGGGGAGCCGATCTAGATCGATCGCCTAAACTAAAAGAAAAGGGTAAAGGGCGAGGCGATCTAGGGCTCGGAGAGCCGATCTAGATCGATCGCCTAAACTAAAAGAAAAAGGTAAAGGGCGAGGCGATCTAGGGCTCGGAGAGCCGATCCAGATCGATCTCCTAAACTAAAAGAAAAAGGTATAGGGCGAGGCGATCTAGGGCTCGGAGAGCCGATCCAGATCGATCGCCTAAACCAAAAGAAAAAGGTAAAGGGCGAGGTGATCTAGGGCTCGGAGAGCCGATCCAGATCGATCGCCTAAACTAAAAGAAAAAGGTAAAGGGCGAGGCGATCTAGGGCTCGGAGAGCCGATCCAGATCGATCGCCTAAACTAAAAGAAAAAGGTAAAGGGTGAGGTGATCTAGGGCTCGGAGAGCCGATCCAGATCGATCGCCTAAACTAAAAGAAAAAAGCCGATTCCATAGGGCAGGTATTAAACTCAACCCATTCAAGGTGGGTTTGCCCCCAGCAACCAGGAGTAATCTGGACTACGTTAGATTAGTCTTATGAATTAATGGTTCATATAAAGTTTTAGGGACGAGCGGGGCCAGGCTAGTGCTGACTTCTCGTTTAGGATCGCGGCGATCTGGGTCGGATGAGACCGACTTTCGCATGTATTTTCGCAGACGAGCTGGGCCAGGCTAGTGCTGACTTCTCGTCTTAAAGGTAGGGCGAGCCGGGCCAGATCGGACTGACTTCTCGCGTGAAGTTTTACTGCGCAGTAGGAGTGTGTGCTTAATATATGAAGTACAGAAAATGAGACATGACAAGCGGCCGAGAGGGGACCAGACAAATAAAATGATTAACTGAAAAATAGATATTCGATATTGAAGAAAAGGACATAAGTAAACTGAAGAAACTCCCATCGAATAACAAGAAAGTACGGGCACGAATTAAAATGCAGAAATTAAAGATAGTTTGCAAAAAATAATAACCAACAAAAACTTGCCGAACGCATTAGGCAAAAGCGATCCCTTTGCCCTTCATGGTAGCCGCATAACAACTTCGAGCAACCTCCAAATCTCCTTTAATTTCGACCGATCCCCTGACAGTCGGGAACTTCAAGTTGATGTGAGCTGGTGAGATTATAGCCCGCAGATCAATCAAGGCGGGTCTTCCCAAAATAACGTTGTATGCTGATGAAGATTTGACCACGACATAAGTCACTATGAGTCCTTCTGCTGAATCGACCGAAGGTCGTCGGAGCGAACCATTCCCGAGTGGGTGAATTGGGGGCCGGCAAATCGAACAAGGTGCTTGATACCGGGGTGAGCTCGGATTCCTTGAGGCCCATTGCCTGAAAAGCTGCAAAGTATAAAACGTTAATCGCCTACCCGGTGTCTCACGCAAACTCTTTTAACCAAATTTCTATTAACCACGACTTCAATAACTAGCCCTTCATTGTTAGGGATCATAGGTAAGGGATCCTTCGGCCCGTAGCCTACTTTTTGGAAGGGAACTCGGCCTCCCCTGGCTATCTGCCCATTGCCCGCTCGGGTACTTGAATTGCCGATCCCTAAGTTGTTGCCAGGACCTCCCACAATGGTGTTGATAGTGTTGATCGGGTGATTGTCTGCTGTCTGACCTTTATCGGGGGATGGCTCTCTTTTTACCTGGGGCTCGCCCTGTCGACCGCGATCACGACCATAGCTCCTCTGACCATAGTTCCTCTGCTGGTAATCTCGCTGTCCTCGGCGCTCACCATATCGAGGTCGGTCCACGACTTCGTCCAACTTTCCTTCTGCAATCGCTGCTTCCACATCGCGGTGGAAATCCCTGTAGTTATCCAACTCATGTCCAGTGTCTTGATGGTAGGTGCAAAACTTACTCTGGTCCTCCTCTCCGAGGACTTGAGCGGCGTGGGGTCTTTGTCAAACCTTTTCTTTCCATGATGGCCAATACCTGTTCCCGAGGCCGATTTAGCGCAGGGAAATCTCTGGGTTGCAAGGCGTTTCTCTTTTCAGGTCGGTCTGTGGCCGAACCACTTGCACGATCCCCATACTACTTCCTCTTGTTGCCGGATGGGTCCACTGACTTGTCCTTCCGGGATCGGGTTTTTCCACTTCCCGTTTCACGCGGTTAGCTTCTTCACCTTGACAATGCTTGAACGCCACTTCTAGACACTCTTCCATGGAGGTGGGGAGTCTGCTGCTTAGCTTAGCATATAACCTACCTTCACGCAGTCCTGCCACGAAGGAGGCGATTCGGACTTGATCATCAGCGTCTCGGACCTGTAACGATTCTTCACTGAAGCGCTTGAGATATTGCGGCATAGATCTCATCCTTCTTCTTCGCTTGATAGAAAACAGATGGGTGGCATTCTTCGGAATGGCTTGGTCAGTGTAATGAACGCGTTAAGGAACATCTTTCCCAACGTGTCAAAGTCGTAGATCGTCGCTGGGGTATCTTCTTAAATCATTCCCGAGCTCGTCCGATGAAGTAAGCGCGAGGAATGCCTTGCATTTAATCTCCTCGGGGCACATCTGGATTCATGTGCGTGAGATATTGGAGCAGTGTGATCCTGGGGTCCTTGGTTCCATCATAGGGCTCAGGTTGGGAATCTTGAACCTTCTTTGGCGCGGAAATTTATCGATCTGCTTTCGGAGAAGGGGACTCGAGTGCTAGGAGCGTCGATTTCCTACCGGCTATCGCCTCAAGTTCGGCGCGAGCTGCCTCCATGGCCTGGGGAACGACTAGCTGCCTTTGCAGGTTTGAGGATGACGAACGATTTTCTTTCCTGCCGTTTCTATGCTGCGGGGGGGGTGTTGGATCATCCACCTCTTCTGGTTCTGGGCTTTGGGAGTTTTCCCCAGATGAGCCTCCTACTGAGTGATTCACATCCTGTGAATTTTCGTTGATGGGGTCTTCTTCTTCCAGGATTCCCAATCCCCGTCTTCTTCATCTTCTTCTGCCAAGATGGCATTGAGAACTGCAGTTTTCGCGGATCCATCCAAATCCATGAGTTGATCAATTAACACCTGATGCGTGGCGTTAAGAGAGGTATTTTCCTGCTGCTGCTGATCCTGATGGTTAGCATCTGACTCTGACGCGGGGTTAGCACCGTTACCATTAGCAGCCTGTTGTCGTGTGGTCACCATGTTTATCCTGAAGCTGTTCCTGGGTTTATCAATCAACAGTAGGCCCTCCTTCTAGCGCCAATTGACAATCCAAAAAATCATCAGGGTATTCCACGTAACCTACTTCCTTGATTATGACCTTGGAACGCTTCAAGGACACCGACAAAGCAATGGGGAGGGGGTGATGTGATTAGCTTTAGACTGCACTTGATGGTGATCAAGCTGCCTACGTATCCAATATGTGAATTGGAATCAAGTCTTCGTAGTTCCTTAGGGATAGTTTATATAGAGGGGCTTAGGCCCTTAGGGTTTAGGCGGCGTGTCTATGAGTGACACTGATTAACGTATTCCCTAAGGAAGAAGATTATGATTGAGTGATCTCCTTGATTATAGGAGATAATTATGGTATTCAAATATTAGCGTTAAATGATTAAGATTCGAGCCTTTATTATTTAGGATTATGTAGTAATTATCTAGTTTTTATTAAGCAGACGGGGTATAAGATTAGAGACGGACTCTGCCGGAGATATACCGGATCGACGTGCCTACTCCGAACTATTATCCTGGAACTGTACAAGTTAAAGATTTAGGCCGATCTATGAGATCAGCAGGGGGCATATTGTCGACAACCAAGAGTTCAAAGCCTCTTACCCGTCCGAACAGAGGTGGAACCGACCCGGTCCCGCCAGTCGTCGGCCGACCGAGATCGATGGTAAACGGATAAAGCGCCCCTGGGCTCGCTATTAGGTAATTAGAAGTGGTTTGCGTCCCTGGGTCGAGTGCTGACTCACCAAAGAGGCGCCACGTGGGTGAGTCCATTTTTTGGCAGCATCAGGGCCCTCATGCGGGGATTTGATCGGTTGGGAAAGCATTGGGCTGACAATTTGGTCATTTCATAATCCTGATTCGTCTTGGTCAAGCGTGGTTATGAGGTTTAGCCATGTGAGATTGAAGGCTCTGGTGGATGCTTCGGACATCTGCATTCTGGCTGGCCTTTTATTTTAGCACTGGAGTGTGAAGTAGCTTCATATGGTTCTGAGGGGTTACAAGGTTGGTATCTGGTTATAACTGATGTCTGGTATGATCATTGACCTTTATGTGGCCATGACTGCTTATATACATATTAATGTTTATATGAACGTGTTTAATTGTTATGTGTAGTTTCAAATATAGTTATTTATGAGAGCTATACATTATGCACGCTCCGAGCGTCACTGAGTTTAAAAGCTTACACCTCTTGTGAAATCCTTTTTCAGTATTTCAGGTACAACCGGTTATCTTGAGTAGATTCCGGACGGCGGACTAAAGGATATAGACGACGATGATAGTCGTATCACTATTCGGGATCTAGATGGTGCTGCATCAACATGTTAGATAGAAGGTTATGATTAATCCTTTGTAGTTTTATGAAATAATATGAAATGGCTGTAAATCATTTGTGGATTATATGAATTATCTTTATTGATTCGTTTATTCGGATTTAAGTTTTATGTCTGAAGTCGCGGTGTGAGTTTCGCAGACCGCTCCCAGAACGACTTTTAGCATACCCTGAGGGTAGGGAGTCGGGCCGTCACACCATCTCTCTCAAAAACTTAAATTGATAGAGATGTAGATAAATAACACTTTATATACATTAATTAATACGTCCCTTTAAATGTGTACCTATTATATAATTTAGATAGCTCCAACACTTGGTACAATCTATATATATTCTCTTTCTGTGCAGTATACAATATTTGTTGAGTGATTTGAACATGTGACATTCTGTTATGACACAATATTAAAATTATCATATTTTTTAAAAGTTTAATTAAGTTGATGAACTATTACCTTTAGATTTCTGGCTGGCTACGTATGAAGCTAAGAATATGTCCAATGTCCATGTCAAGACACATAAAACACACTCACAATCAGAAATAAATGCCACGTAAACAATGTCCTTATCCAACCATCTAAAATATGGAGTCACAACTTACACGTTTGACACTTAATTATTTATCATACGTCACATAATATAAATATACTAGTGGTTATGATTACGCCGTGCAAAGCACGGCGTGGCCGTTAAAACCGTAAACATAGAAATGTATGATATTTTTGTAATCATAAAGATGATATAATCAAGGATTTTTATTAATATGAAGTCATATAATTCAAAAAAGAACACTAGTTTGGTTTATCATAAGATTCTAAAAAAGTAGTGGAATCTGATCATTAAGATGACTCTCTTATGTATACAAACATTATTGATGACTAAAGATAATGGTGGTAATATCTAATCTATGTTCCCACTACATCAAAGTTTTACTTTTAAATAGACTTACAAAACAACCATGATTGCATTATTAGTACATAAACATACACCAACTCTTAACTTGCCTTTTCCTTCACCATGTATCCGTTTAGGTTTGGGCGTTGCCCGAACCCTACTGATTAGCGGCCGATCGGGCGAACCGAGCCCGTTTCGTTGCGATAACATTAATTCATACGACAACTCGTATGCAAACGATTATAAAAATATTTACTTTATGAAAAAATATCTAACAATTTTTATTTTAATAAATCGATATCATAAAAAAACAACACAACACGAATCAATTAACGATTTGCAATATCTAATCAGATGTTATCTTTCTTTTCAAGAGCCCAAATATTTGAGATGACACATCAATATTTTTCTAATATATTCCCAAAATAGTTACATTTCATCTATCTCACCGACTTACGGGAAATAATCGTTGATATTTCTCCTTGAAACTCATTTTGAATACTATTTTGTCTTAAATGACGTTGTTATTTTTCTATGTTAATTATTCAATGTTATAGTTGGTAGTTTTTAAGGAAGATGTTAGCTCGATATTAATAATATGTCGGTGTTAAATGTTCATTGGTGAATTGAAATGAGAAAAATACGATTAGTTATTATCTTGTTAGCTGGTTAAGAAAATTCGATGGTAGAGTAACGTGTGTGTGTTAATTTGGATGATGGTTGGGAGTGTGTGTGTGTGGTGGGGGGGAGGGGGTGGGAGGGGTTGTTTTGATTTTGGGATCCAATGTATGAATTAGTTCACTATAAATAATTTGTTATATCACGTATTCGGGTTCAATCACATAGTAGTATTGATGTAGCACCTATATTACCATATTTTTATTTTGGATAAGTAGTCATTTTTAATCGATAATTTTACTTGTTCATGAAAAACCGAAAAAAAGTCATACCAAATCGGACCGAACAAATGGTTTTAGCCTAACGATGTTTTTTTTTTTTTTATAAGTAGTCATTTTAAATCGATAATTTTATTTGTTAATGAAAACCGTGAAAAATCGAAACAAAGTGGAACCAAACCTGACCGAACAAATGGTTTTATCCTAACGATGTTTTTTTTTGGATAAGTAGTCATTTTAAATCGATAATTTATTAATGAAAACCGTGAAAAATTGACCCAAATTCGAACCAAACCGAACCGAACAAATGGTTTTAACCTAAAACCCGTTTCATTTGGGTTGAAAATAAAAGCAACCGTATAAAATGGTTTGTTTTATAGAATGGAAAAAAAAGCGGTCAAACCGGATTATATTCACCTCCAGACGCTAGAACACTGAAAAGGTTTTTGTTTAACTATATATATATGTATATATAAATATAATACGGTAGAATAATTTTTTTTTTTAACATTAAAACCAATTTTCAAAAAAAAAAAAAAAATTTAAAACAAATCACACGCTACGTGTCAAATTTCGAAAACACGCGTGGCGATCTGAAACAAGCTAAAAGTTGAAAAAAGAGGAGACGTGGAAGCCTTTGGTGCTACCTTTTCTCAATCGAACATGCGTGTGATCAGGGAAAATGCCAAAAGTTAAAAGGGAGACGTGGAAGCCTTTAATGCTACATTTTCTCATCTTATAAGATATAGATATAGAAGTGTATTATATATAACACAAACGTTAGAATCATCTGCTGGACTAGGCAAACAAGCTGGCAGTTGCTAATCATATTTAAGAACAATTGTCCAATTTGTAAACTTCGCAATCTGTACAACTGGAAAAAAAAAAAATAAAGAAGCCAAATACTAATAGTATATTCTTACCAAAAAATGAGAGCCAATATAAATATTCAATTAAATTTACTTACCTACTCAAAATATACGGTGTAGGCACATTTAATCCGTTTAGCCTGCTGTTAACATCAATTTCACAGATTAAACAAACACACAAATGCTGAAAAAATTAAAATGACAGAAAATGTGTAAAACGAAAACTTATAGACTGAGGCGAGTTGGGCTATATCATTAAGGCAATTTAAATCGAATTCGAGCCTCTGATGTCTCTATTTAGATTTTTGGTTTTGTCTCATAATATAAATCAATTTAGGAAACATTTATTACATTTTTCTCCTTGACTATTTATTATTTATCCATCAACTTTTCACTAATTTACGTTAATGACAATGAAAGGTCATTTAGACTTTTTTTTTATCAAAATTAATGACACATAACCAATTAATCAACTTTTCTTAATGTGTATGAAAAACCTCAAATGGGTTTACATTTTAGGATAGAGGTAATACTTATTAAGATAAAACACACCCAATAAATATAACTTTATAAATGATTCAAGTGTCCTTTAAATAAAATCTTTAATGTACCGAAACATAACATTTTCCGTAATCCGAGAAATTTAAGAGAGCAAATAATACACACGGAGTAGTATTTTTCTAGCTAAAAAAGACAATTGTCTCGGCCCCCTGATTGTATGTATATCCACCTAAGGTTACGATGGCTTATTTATTAAAAATGCTTGCCTTATGACTCAAAATATTCTTGAGAGCACTCGAAGAAGTTGTTGTATGTTAAGAATTGTTGGTGGACTGGGCTCGAGTAATAGATCTTCCGTAATTGTGATATACCAAGACAATACTTGGTATTGTCAAAGCAAATGGAGAATAATCCAAAATGTTGTAATACGTAGTTTGTAATTAAAAGAGTTCACTCTCCATCTACTAACTCTGTTAGCAAAATCTCAACCAAGTAAAGTTTGTTATGTCATAACTCGAGGACACAATGCCTAATGATGAGTGGCAGACGGGACAGGTTCAAGACTTTCGTATGGCATGGACTAGTCCATGTGAGCTTGCCGATGCTGCGAATCATAAATGCGTCTTACCAAGAATCATGACGTTTTAGCTTTTAGACACACAATTATGTATTCAAGAATTTTATTTTCAAAGTCTAGGTTCATTTACATATAGGCTCACTAATGACATCTAAATTGAACAATCTAATTATATTACCTATCACATTGTAAAGGGACCATAGATTACTAAGTCAATATCCATAAACCTAAACAACCGCTTTTCCGATGCACCCACCTTCTCCCAGCAGAGGCGCCAGTTATGGTGTTGGCCAGAAATGCTACTGAAGTTGATGTTAGGCATTGCTGAAGTTTCACATATTGCCTCAAAGGCATACATACCATATAACGTCAGGTTTTACAAAAGAAAACATCAAAATATAGTGAACAGGTGTTTTAGCACGCGCTAAAACCCGTCTAGAACAACTTGTTCCATTCTGCTTCCCTTTGGCGCGCTCTAACACTCTTTAGCGCACGCTAAAACTGAACAAAATCCTCATGTTCGACTCTAATGTCCTTTAGCACAGGTTAAGCCCTTTCGGAGCGCACAAAACCTAAACTGAGTGTGTTATGTTTCTTGTCTAACATCTTTGTCGTGCGCTAACGCCCTTTGGTGCGCGGTGAACCCGAACAGAACCATTCTAAAAATTTCTAATCTGTTTGGCACTTGCTAAAGCCTGTCTAGCACGCGGCAGGTGATGGAAATTCGCTAATCAGCCTGCATTTCGATGAGAAACCGATGCAATTCATCACACAATGCATTCCCAACCTTATTATACCCCAAACCTGCATCAAGATCAGTGTAATACCGTATAACAACAACCCAAAAGCCAATTTAGAACACCCCTTACCTTTGATTTAGAAAGAAAACTATCCAAAAAGGCAAACAATGAGGGTTCCTGCGATTCCTCGACTTCTACGCAATTTCTACAAACAAAAAACACAATTCTACGATCACTATAACAATTACAATAATCTAGAGCACCTAATCTCAGATTTCTGAGAAGAACCGATTAAGATTCCAATTTAGGCTAAAAGAGAAAACTTACGAAATTAAGAATTGTAGGTATCAAAACGATGCCGACGATGAGATGATCAACTTCCTCTACGACATTCTGCACAAACGATCAACATATTAGTCCCAAAGTGAAAGATTCTTCTTCCTCTCTTTTTTTTCCAAGTTCTTCATAACTGTTACCCTTTTTGTTTATGCGTGTGAATGAGGGAGTAATTGGATGGGTTTTTTAAGGAAAATAATAATAATTCTATAATTATTAATTCCCTAAATCCTTTTAATTAAATACTCCAACATAAATAGATTAGGTAAAATTATTAATTTAGGATAGTTAAATCAGTAAATTACTCTCTTGCCCTTATTTAAAATATTGAGGTATTACAAAGTGTGTTAATTTTGAGAAATTGTAATAAACAATTCCTCATGTTGAGTACCATGATCATTCATCAAGGTGAAAAGTTTCATTTAGTGTATACAAAATCTTACGTGCCACCCAGATACAACGAGTGACGCAATATGTTTTACATCATTGATTATGATAAGTTTACATTATGATCAATTGCTCTACAATATGATTAATGATGTAAAAATATGTTGTGTCATTCGTTTTGATTGAATGGTTTTATCGGTTAAATTACATATATAAAAAGGATATATATAGATATATATAAATTATTATGATACAATAATTATAGAAATATAGTATAATTTTTTATTTGTTTCACATATTACCGAAATGCTGGTGGTACAGTACAGTTGTCACAACGTTCAACATCATGATAATGTAAACTGAATTGTGTCACTTATTGTGACTGTTTTATTATAGCACTAATATTACTCGTGTGTATTGTGAAGATGATATAAAGGGATGAACATAATGTAAACTTCATCCATTTTGTTTTCAAGGTAAAGTCTTTCACATCTAAATTTTCTAAATTTTATGTTTAGTTTTATCATTTAATTTTTCGCTAATTGATTCAACCCCAGTTTTAGATAGAATGTTGATTAGTTTACGGACCAAATTTCAATCAGGAAGTATCAACTGTGTAATCTGATCGATATTGAGTTTAGAAAAAAAAAAACCAACATCCTTACTTAAATTCGATCAGAATAAAAATTATTCACAGACTCAAATTCGGTTAGACAGTATATTGATTAGTTTACAGACCGAATTTCAGCCAGAAAGTATCAATTAAATTATTTCCTAACTCAAATACCGTCAGGACCTTTCCAAAAAAAAAATCGGTCAAGATATATAACATATATATAGGTGTGAAAAGACTCTTCCTTTCTTTTTCTCAACAGGTAATTATATTTATTGAAAAGTATGGTCCCTATTATCATACATATATTGTAAATTTAGAACTTTTTTATGCCTTTCTCCTTTTCAGGCATGGTGCGGTGGTTTTGCTTGTCTTTTTGTGGATTTCAGTGTTTTCATGGTGTGGGGTGGTAGTCAATTTTCGGGCTTCATTCCGGTGGCAGAGCCTGGTGGTTGCTGGATGTTTAAGGTATATTGATGATGGTAGTTTTGTTATTTTGGTGATGTATTTCCTTTCCTCTCTCCCTTTGCTCGGGCGAAGTGATTTTAATTTTGCTTCTCAAGCAGGGACGGACCCAGCTTGAAAAATACATGGCCCCCGATGAGATTCGAAAATCGACGTGTTATAAGTAAAAAATGTAAAAACACTATTTATCACCCCACGCGCTTTCGAATTTGTTCATGTATCTTTGAGATTTTTTTTCGTCTCACATTGTTCTCATAGAGATCACAGGCGGACCACCCTATGCTTAGGGGTGATCTCAAGCCCCAAATGGTCACAAAGCACTGCACATATGGTCCTGCTTTCTAAATTTTTATTATTGTAGTAGTAGTGTTAATATTAGTATGTTATGTGTGCTTTTTTCAAGCAAAAGCGCTTATATCCTAGTGGTTTAAAACAAACCTTTAAAAGTCTCCAACATTTTTTTATTTTTTTTTCTGGATTTTTTTAGGCTTTGCGGTTTATATCAAAAACTGGCCCTCAAAATTTTCCTGCCCATGGCTGAGAGATCATTGCTATGGATAATTTAGATTTGTCTTAGGTTTGTCGTTGTTAATGTGCCCGGTGGAGGCACGTTTGCATGCAGTCCGGAGATGTTCGGTGTTAGTCCGGTGGTGGTCTCTTTGTTTTGTGTTTTGTTGTTTGTGTAAGTTTTGATATTTTTAGGTGTAATGTTTTTCGTTTAATGATATTTTTATTTCCTGAGAAAGAAAGAAAAAAAAGAAGCACACATTATTGTTATAAAAAAATTATTGATTCATGAAATAGATTAATAAATTTCCGTTACTAAGATAAGCTTTTTTTTCTTTATGAGCATTACCAATATTATTATAGTGGTTGTTAATGTGTATGTGCGATTCTTTCGTCTTGTATATCTCGTCGTATTTACGACGTTGTAGAGATCGAAATCATTTTATTTCCTCATTAGTCGAAATTATACACAAAATACGATTCTGGAGGAGGTTGAAAACAGATTTCGACGTCTACAAAATTAAAATTTTCACAAATAGTGGATGAGTAAATTGACTGTGATGCCATTAACAGTGTCCCATTATTATTGGTGGAAATTTTCACAATAATTTGTGATTAGGAGAAAAGTCTAAATCACGCATTATAGTTTCTGTCCCATGCATGCATGAATCAGTGCTTGAATCACATCAATACTTTAGAAACTCCGAGCGAAAGGTCAAAATTAAACCTAATCGCCAAAGACTAGAGGATAACAAAAATAATGCGATAAACTACTTAGAAACCAAAGTTATATTATCATATTTTGTTGCATGCCATATTTCAATTATCCAAAATAAATTTGTCATATTTCTTCCACCTTTCAATTTACATGACATTTTACCTACCGCTGCACGTACGCAATGCACGATTAATTTCGTTTATTACACATGCCTTCAAAATAATAATAATAATAATAATAATAATAAATTCACTATACCCAAATATAAAAAATGAATATACTTGTCTAAAAATAAAATAAAAATAAAAATGAGTATAGTCAAATTAATTGTTACGCATTATCGAATTAGAAATTGGAGTTGGATCAGATAATGGACTATATTCGAATAATTTGTAGCGGATCAAAAAATATTTTGAGAAAGTCTCTAATTTATTAATGGGGGAGTTGTTTAAAATGACATAAAAAGTAAAATAATTGGCATTTAGGACACTATTAAATTTTAATTGATAAAAAGGACAAAAACTTTGAAACCTTACCAAATTACCCCAAATTACCAATGAAAATCCTTATAAGAATGGTAAAAATGTAAATTAATGGCATTTATATTTTACACTGTGGGCCTTTGTGTGTTTTATTAGGACCATAATACAATTTCTGTCAACTAAATTAGTCTATTAAAAACTAATTAGTCCTTATTACTAAAATAATTTGTTAGTTAAATCATAACGCTTTCTATTAAGTTGATAAGTAGTCATTTATCAACAAAAAAAACCCTTTATTATATTATATTAAGGATAGTGAAATTATAATTTAGTTGGGCAATTGGTTCCGGATACCAAAAGTTGTAAGCGAAGAATTTATAATGTAGTTTTTCTTCTTAAACTTTATTATAAAAAAAACTATAATTTAAGACGGAGAGCTAACGTATAGATAACAAAAATATGTATAATATACAAAAGTATTACTATCATAACAAAACGGTCATAATAATTGTGCAAAAAATACTTTTATATTATTAATTCTAAAGACAAGCTGTGGAAATATTACAAAGATTACTTGTGATTGATGAGTCTGCTGAAGTTCAATAGTGCCAATGACCTCGAAGAAATTAAATTGCACAGGATATTTTGTACACTTTATTTAATTATAAAAGACATATTAATTGTGATACGTATAAGCAATTAATATGTCAAACTCTAGTTCTTTATGTAATAGACACAATTAATATGTCATAGACAAGCTAGCTTTTACTTTTACTTTTGCATGCTTGCCGCCACATCTACATACTCAGTGCCGCCCAAGCTAGTGCTAGTCTCTCTCAAATTGTATCTATTTATACACCTCTCATATCAATGAATAAACTAAGTTGAAGTTTACTCTTGTGTTAACACATTCTCAAACTCTCTTCATGGTATCGGAGCCTTCTTGAGTTCTAAAATCATTTGCAAAAACTCGATTCTTTTTTAGAAAAATGTCAACATTATCTCGAAGTTTCATCTTCTTGATAGACTCACATTTTGCCTCGTGAGATCGGATAATCGAACACTCTTCTTTTTACAAATCATAAACTTGATGGTAACAATTATTTGCTATGGTCAAGGTCTATGAAAATGTATATCTCCGCCCGGGGCAAGATGGGATATCTGTGCGGTTCCAAACTCCGCCCTCTTGGCCCGACCCCAAGTTTGAAGCATGGGACACGAGAAAATAACCAAGTCATGACCATCCTCACGAGGTCTATGACAAAAGAGATCGATGAGAACTTTATGATGTATGACACTCTGCTAAGGAAATGCAGGATAATGCCGGAGACCTTTACTCAAAAAGACAATACATCAAAGTCTATGAACTCGGCTCAGATTCAAAATTGCGAGACAAGGGGATATATGCAGTAACTCAATACTTTAATCAACTATCTAAGGCATGGCAACACCTAGATATGTTGGAAACTCACCCTGGAATGATGTTAAAGATCTTTGCACTCTTTAAAGATATTATCGAGAAAAGAGAGTATTCAAATTCCTTCTTGGATCGAATCCTACTCTTGATGATGTTAGAGGTAGAATTCTTGCTACTAAACCTCTTCCAAATCTCAAATCCATGTTTCTTGAGGTCAAACATGAGGAAAGCAGGAGGAAAGTGATGCTTTCTTTGAACCCCCTGTGACAACCTCTTGAAAGTGCCACCTGTGATCGCCGGGAACCTGCTGAGGCTACTTGAGGCTTCTGGGAAACTCTTGATAAAGCGGGAAGGCGTTGCGTGACCACTTTGCAAACGCACTAATCACACCAAGGACACTTCTTTGGAAGCTACATGGCAAGCCTAACTCCTCCAAGACCTCAGGACACCTTAAGGAAAGTCGAGCGGCGGACACGTAAGTGAGGAAGAAGATGACAACAGTTGAATGCTCGACTTGCTGCATTCAAAGCCTTCCTAACTCAACAAAGGGAGGTAGTCACTCTACCGACATAGCCTCTCATGCCAATGCAGGTAAATTCTACTCATCTATTAGTAATGAAACTGGGATTGTTGACTCTGAGGCCTCGTCCCATATGACCGTAATAAAAATCTCATTACTCAACTTAAGCCATGTCCCCAAATTCACAATATTAAGGCTGGCGATGGATCATCTCTAGTGCAAAAGGCTTTGGTCGGTCAGACTTACTAATAAGATATGCTGCAGAATGTCTATTTGTTCCAAAATTAGATTGCAATCTCATATCATCATCAAAAACTTACTAAAGATTTGAATCTGAATTATTGTTTTTAATGAGAATCGATGCACATTCCAGGATCATTCCTCAAAGACAGTGATTGGGACTGCTAAACCTTGCTCAGTCTGTTTGTGGTCAACCTGCTGAAGGCAAGAAGTAAGATCAAGATCGACCGCCTCGCCAACTGCACTCAAAACCTAGACAATATCATGTTATGGCATTATAGACTAGGACATCCCGATTTTAGTTATTTAAAGTCTATAGATCCCGAATTGTTTAAAGGTTGTAATTTGAATGATCTTCAATGTGATATTTGTCAGGTTGCTAAACTCACCAAATCATGTGTATGCAAAATTACCTTACTTACCATCCACACCATTCACCTTAATTCACAAAGTGACGTATGGGGACCTCGAGAGTAAAAAGCATAACAGAAAGAGGTGGTTTGTTACCTTCATAGATGACCACACCGAACCACTTGGTTATTTTTAATGAAGGATAAGTCCGAAGTTGGACCCATCTTTCAAGAATTTTACAACATGGTCTCCACTCGGTTTGACACTAAGATCAAAATCTTGAAGGCCCGACAATGCTCTTGAATATTATGAGTCTCATCTCATTAATTTCTTGATGGATAAAGGGATTGTCCATATCGATAGTTGTGTTGAAACCCTCAAAGAAAATGGGGTTCTTTGAGAGAAAAAACAGGCATCTGCTTGAAATGGCTAGGTCTATTATGTTTACCACAAATGTTCCAAAATATATGTGGGGTGAAGCCATATTGACTTCCACATACTTAATCAATCAGACTTCCCAAAGAGGTACTAGGCTTCAAAACTCCTATCAAAACCTCTTTGACACACACTCTCCGCCCCATCTTATTTCCCGATTACCTCCAAAAATCTTTGGTTGTCTTGTGTTTGTCTATATCCATGCCCAACACGAAGCAAACTTGATCCCAAAGCTCACAAGTGCATTTTCCTAGGATATGCAAAGGACGAGAAAAGGTTACAAGTGCTACTCTCATCACGAAAGAGATTTTACAATTCTATGGATGTAAAATTTTTGAAAGGACTCCTACTACTGACAAGTCCACCGAGGCGATCAGATGGAAACACGATAGAAATTGACCTAAACCCTTCCTTCACAAACTCTTAACCTCGGCAACTCTCATCGATCCTCGTGATGAACCCCAAGTACCCTCTTGACTCACAAAGCGACCTCACCGATCCTCAAAGAACCAAGCGACTCGAGCCTCCGATCCTGAGCCCATCGACACTCGGCAATCTGCAGATCCTCGGCGATCTCACGACATTGATAGCGGACTATTGCTCTCTAGGAAAGGAAAAAGATCATGCACCGATCATTCTATTCATACTTATTTATCTTATGATCGGTTGTCTCTGTCTTTGCCATGTTTACACAGACACGGACTCTCACTCTATCCCTAGAAATATTCGAGAGGCCGCTTCAAAATGATAAGTGGAAGGTCAGCCGTTAAAACGAGATAGTTGCTCTCTGGATAATCATACTTGGGACCTCACAACTCTTCCCAAAGGCAAGAAGGCGATTAGCTGCGAGATGGTTATTCACTATCAAATACAATGCGATGGTACAATTGACAAGTACAAAGCCGATTGGTAGCAAGGGATTCACTCAAACTTATGGTATTGACTATAAGGAAACTTTTGCACCAGTGGCAAAACTCAACACTGTCGAGGTTCTCGATCTCTCTAATTGTCCAACTGGGTGGCCTCTACACCAATTGGATATCAAAAATGCTTTTCTCAATGGTGATCTCACCGAGGAAGTCTATATGAATGTACCTCCTGGTTTTGTCAATCCCCACACTTTCAGGGGCAAGGTATGCAAACTCGGAAATCTCTATGGCCTGAAGCAATCCCCAAAGCAGCTGGTTTGGGAAACTTACTCACCGTGGGTCAAAGTGCTGGATATCATCAATGCAACTCGAGATCACACTATGTTCATCAAGACAACCAACCGAGAAGGTCTATTCTTATTGTATATGTGGATGATATCATCCTTCTTGGAGATGACTCTCTTGAGATTCAAAATTTAAAGACTCTCTTGGCAAAGGTATTCCAAGTTAAAGATCTGGGCTCCCTAAAATACTTTCTTGGTATGGAAATAGCTAGAAAGCGGTAAAGGCATTTCAATCTCTCAAAGGAAGTATGTCTTAGATCTGCTTTGAAGAAAGCGGCATCTTTGGGATGCAAACTTCTTGTATCCCCAGTGAACCCCGAGTAACACCTTCTTGCATGGTGACATTCTTTGTCGAGAAAAGAACAATATCAAAGGCTTGTAGGTAAACTCATCTACCTTTCTCACACAGGCCTGATATTGCATATGGGGTTAGTCTGGTCGGTCGGTTCATGCCTTGCCTCTTGAGCAACATTGGGATCTTGTGTGAATAGGATCTTGAGATATTTAAAGTCCACTCCTGGCCAAGGCCTGCACTTCACCAAGTCTCTTGATAGATCAATCAAGGTCTACACTGATGATGCTTGATTGGGGTGGATGTCACATTGACGAAGAAGATCTACCACAGGCTATTGCTCGTATGTATGGGGAACACAGTTTACTTGGAGAAGCAAGAAACAACCCATCTTGTGTCAAGCGATCTTTGAAGGTGAACTTAGGGCACTTGTACTTGGCATTTGTGAAGCTCTATGGCTAAAAAGTGCCGGACCGAACTTGGCACCTCTCCGACAAACTATCACACTATCTTTGTGATAATAATTGACACTATGCATGGTGAAGATCCACATCCATCATGATAAAACCAAGCATGTGGATATTGGATGGACACTTTCGAAGGAAAAGATTGATGCCAGGATTATTCAACTCCAAGTATGTTCCTCAGCGATCGAATCGTCGATATTCTTACCAAGGCTATTCCCTCTTATGTTCAAAGAGACTTAGTAGCAAACTTGGCGCATCAACATATCTGACCAGTTTGAGGGGGTGTGGAAATATTACAACATTACTTGGCCAGATTGATGAGTCTGCTTGAAGTTCAAGCAGGTGCCCAATGACCTCGAGAAATTGTCTGAGATATTTTGTACACTTTATTTAATTATAAAAGACATATTAATTGTGATACATATAAACAATTAATATGTCAAACTCTAGTTTACTTTATGTCATAGACACAATTAATATGTCATAGACATAGCTTTTACTTTTACTTTTGCATGCTTGCCGCCCACATCTACATACTCAAGTGGCCGCCCAAGCTAGTGCTAGTCTCTCTCAAATTGTATCTATTTATACACCTCTCATATCAATGAATAAACTAAGTTGAAGTTTACTCTTGTGTTAACACATTCTCAAACTCTCTTCAACAACTTTAATTCTTCTTTGTTGAGAAATAGATTAATTCCAGATTAATTCTAGAGAATTGTCATATCTAGAATAGTGACACTTGTCCTATTTTGTATTCAGCCAAGTGGCCTAGTGTGTAAAATCACTATGTGTAGAAATCACCATATGAGTGTACTTGGACACACAACAAATCCATGAAGAAAATATTCTATCCATAACTATGTTCTGTTGATTCTCTTTCTTGATATCAGAGCTGAGGTTCGGCAATGGCCACCTCTAGTTCTCCTCCGGCAAGTACCAGGAGTATACCGCCTTCCACCGCTAACATTTCAGCTGGGGTAAGCTCCCACTCCGCCACTAGAGCTCTCACAGCTGGTGTCTCCATCATCTGGCCGGACGGCACAGTTACTGGAATTCCGGTCATGGGTCCGTCGTCCTCCAACATAACATCTCTACCTCCGATTTCTGGCATGCACTTTGGTCGACCAGAACCCTTCAATCCTCTACCTGGTTTTCGCTCGAATCCACCATTTTTGAGCTCAACACCACCATACCTGGGATCTGTAAGTCCACATTCTTCTAGTCCTCTTCTTTCTCCACCATTTTCTAGAAATCTTAATCAGAGTTGTACTATTAAACTTGATCGGACAAATTACTTACTCTGGCGTTATACTATTTTACCCATTATCCGTGGTCATAAACTAGAAGATCATCTTCTTAGTCCTGTACCCACTGTGAACGAGTCTTCATCCAGGTCTTTGTTTTCCCACTCTTTCTATTTCTGATGAATGGATTACCAAAGACAATCTGTTAATGGGGTGGTTGCTTAGTTCAATGACTGAACAAGCATTATCTGAAGTTGTTGGTTGTGTTAATGCTCATGAGGTATGGACTACACTAGAGACCTTGTTCAACAGTAGAACTGAAGCTCGTATGCTGGAATACAAAGATGCTTTGGCTAAAGCTTCAAAAGGATCTAAATCTATGTCAGATTATTTGGCCCAGATGAAATCTTACTCTGACAGTCTCACTGCTGCAGGCTATCCAATCTCCAAATCTGAATTGATTTTGGCTACACTAGGTGGATTGGATCGTGATTATGAGTCTGCTATTGTTAATATTACCTCTAGAGTGGGTGCTCTTAGTTGGCAAGATGTTCAATCATAGTTGATGATAAATGAAAGGTTGTCCTACTGCAGGGATCGTGTGTAAATATTCTGCAGTGTAAAATCATTTATTGCATTGATGTAAATGATTCCGTTACTGTAAATACTCCATTGACTATAGACTCTTGTAACTATATATATTGTATTATACCATTCAATTGAAAGTGTGAATAAAATCATTTATTTTATAATTCTATCATGGTATCGGAGCTTTAAAAGATCCTCGACTTTGTTTCTGGTGCCGCCACTACCACGGCCAAAACCACTAACTTTTTCCCTCCCCACGGCGTTAATGGCCGACTTCCGCCGATCTCCTTCTCCGATCGGCTCCTTAGCGACCCTCTTGCATCTCGAGAGGCCATATGAGCAAGCGTGCTCGGCATCTCTGCCGCAATGCTCGACCACCTCGCCGCCACTCTCATCTCCGCCGCAAATGCACAACAGCGCCTCCGACAGCAGCCGCGCTGCTCGGCGACCCGGCTCCTCCAAGCCGCCTTTCCAAAGCCACAGCGACCACATTTATCGGCCACATCGAGCTCCTCATCGACGCAGCGGCGGCGGCAGCAATTCCCGTCCTCATGGTAAACGTTCCCGTCCTCGACGTCCTTATCTCGGTACATGTCAATTATGTTATGTGCCTGGACACTCGGCTCGCACTTTCACACTATTTCATGCTCACTCAGTTGGCCAAAGCTCGGCTCGTTCGGATAGGCCACAGACTCACTTAGCCGCTCCACCTGGCAACTCGGCTCACTCGATTAAATCATGTCCAATCGGCTTCTTGACAGTGGGGCTTCCCACAATGTGACTCCGGATCTTCGGAATCTCTCGTCTCACTCTCCATACACTTGGGCCGATGATATTATAGTTGGTGATGGTAATGGTCTCTCTATTTCTCATACTGGCAGTACTTTACTCCCCGTTTCCCCTGCACAATCTCTTCCCTTACGCAATGTTTTGTGTGCTCCTAGCATGTCTCGTAACTTACTTTCCGTCTCTCAATTATGTCAAGCCAATAATCTCTCTGTTGAATTCTTACCTTCTGAATTTGTTGTAAAAGACCTAAGGCATAATCAACCACTACTCTGTGGCCCAGTTAAAAACGGGCTCGATGAATGGCCTTCTCAACCTTTAGTTGCCTTTGCCTCCACAAAAGCCACCTATCAGGAATGGCATCATCGTTTGGGTCATCACCCAACCCGATTTTATCTACCATTTTATGCAACTATAATTTAGACTCGACAGTTTCTTCCTTCTCGCATTGTTCTGTGTGCTTAGAAAGCAAAAGCCATAAACTATCTTTTGGCCAGTCTACCTTATGTTCCTTCCGACCCCTTGAAATCATTTTTAGTGATGTTTGGACATCTCCTGTGTTTTCTATGAATGGTTTTAAATACTATGTGATTTTTGTTGATCATTTCACTCGCTATGTATGGTTTTACCCGTTGACTCGTAAATGTGATGTTCACTCAACATTTATCTGCTTCCGCTCCATCGTTGAAAAATATTTTGATCAACCTATTAAAGTGCTATATTCAGATAATGGGGACGAATTTATTTTCCTTCGTGACTATTTTTCTACACATGGAATCTCCTTCTTCACCACCCCACCTCACACTCCGGAACATAATGGCATCTCTGAACGTAGGCATATGCATATTGTTGAAATAGGTCTTGCTCTCCTTACCCATGCATCCATTCCAAACACATATTGGCCCTATGCTTTTTCCACTGAGGTTTACTTGATTAATCTCATGCCTACTCCAACTCTCAAAATGCACTCTCCTTATGAGTCTATCTTCCGTTCGTCCCCGAACTATACCAAACTTCGTGTCTTTGGCTGCCTCTGTTATCCTTAGGTCCGCCCTTACACCGACCATAAGTTGCAACATCGCTCCAAACCGTGTGTTTTCCTAGGCTATGCTCTAGACCAACATGCCTACTACTGCTTAGACACAACTACCTCTCGCATCTATGTCTCTCGTCATGTTAAATTTGTGGAGTCTATTTTTCCTTTTGCCAATCCCGCTATATCTCTTCCTACCTTCACCCCACCTGCCTCGGATTGGATTCCCACTCCTCCTCCTGCTCACCTTCGCATCTTCTTCTCATTCTCCTCCCTCCCTCCGGATTCTTCCCCACCACCAACCCCGCCCACCCACCCCTCGGCTTCACCGCCTCCTTCTCCACCTCCGAATCCTCCTCCCACTCACCCCATGCGTACTCGGGCTCAAAATAATATTCATAAACCCATTCAAACACTCAACCTTCATACTCAGCTTTCCTCTTCTGAAACTGAACCTACCACTGTCTCTCAAGCCCTAAAAAATCCCAAGTGGAGAACTGCTATGCAAGAGGAATATGATGTTTAATGCGTAATGACACCTTCCCCCTCATCATCACTATAATATCATTGGTTCTAAGTGGATTATTCGTATTAAGAGGAATCCGGATGGCTTTATTGATTGCTACAAGGCTCGTCTTGTGGCTAAGGGGTTCTCTCAATGCCCTGGTGTTGATTGCTTTGAGACATTCAGCCCTGTGGTCAAACCTACCACTGTTCGTCTTGTGCTCACTCTGGCTCTTTCGCAGGGGTGGTCTCTGCGGCAGCTTGATATTAATAATGGTTTTCTCCAGGGTCATTTACAGGAAGATGTTTACTTAGCTCATCCGTCTGGGTTTGTTAATTCGGATCATCCTACTCATGTTTGCAAATTGCGTAAGGCGATTTATATATGGTTTGAAACAGGCACCTCGAGCTTGGTATGATGAGCTCAAGGGTTTTCTTTTGGAGTCAGTTTCGGGATACGGATGCTGATTCATCACTATTTATTTATAATTGATGGCATTATAATTTATATCTTGGTATATGTGGATGATCTTATTGTTACAGGGAATAATTCCAAGGAACTTGAGACCTTCATAGATATAATGGGTCATCGCTTTGCTCTCAAGGACTTGGGTTCTCTCTCTTATTTTTTGAGCATTGAGGTAATTTACAATTCTGTTGGGTGTATCTTGTCTTAGAAAAGATATGCCACTGAACTGTTGGCAAAACTTTATATGGATCGTGCTAATTCGGTCACCACTCATCTGCTTTCTTGATATTTACGGCCCATTGCTAAGTCTGGCACTCCTACTGGTGATCCTTCTCGATGTCGCATGGTTATTGGCGACCTTGATGTTTGATTTTTACTCGGCCGGATATTGCCTTTGATGTCAATAAGTTGTCTCAGTTTATGCATGCCCTTACAGATGTACATTGGGATCATGCCAAGTGTATACTGCGGTATTTGGCTGGGACATTGGATCTTGGTCTTCAGCTATACCGTGACTCCCCTATGATTCTTCATGCTTTTACGATCTGGTAGGGTGGTAATAGAGATGATTATTTGTCTCTGGAGCTTATATCGTTTATCTTGGTCGAATGCTATCTCATGGATCTCGAAAGCGGACTACGATTCTTTAGGTCCTCCACGGAGGCTGAATATCGTCCAGTGGCCTCGACTACTGCGGAGCTTAATTGGGTTACTTTCTTCTTCGTGATCTTTGTTTTCCTCCCGAGCAAACTCCGGTCATCTATTGTGACAACCTGGGCACCACGCAATTTTATGCTAATCCTGTGTTTCACTCTCGTATGAAGCACATTCGCGATAGACTATCATTTTATTCGTGATCGGTACAACGTGGCCTCTTTGCGTGTTGCTTTCGTGTTAATCTTTCTCAAGATCAACTTGCGACTCTTTGACCAAGTCTTTGCCTCGCATGCGGTTTTCAACAACAACAAAGCAAGTTAGGTCTCCTCCTCCGTCCGAAACTTGGTGGTATTAGCACAATAAACATATGAAAAGCGTGTGTAAATATTCTCGGTGTAAAATCATTTATTGAATTGATTGTAAATGATTCCGTTCACAGTAAATACTCCTCATGACTATAGACTCTTGTAACTATATATATACTGTATTATACCATTCAATTGAAAGTGTGAATAAAATCATTTATTTTATAATTCTATCATTGTAAGTATGTTTTCGGGAAGGAAAAAAAAAAATCCGAACTTTGCGAAAGGTCAAAATATCTGAGTAGGCGCGATTATATTTATCATGATAAACAGTGTAAATACACGTTGTGTCATTCGTTGTGTCAGAACAGTTGTGTGCGTATCATTACTCTTAAATATATCGTTTCATTTTGATATTAAACAATGCAATAATTTTGACATTAAAAAATGCAATATTAAATATTAACATTACTCTATATTATAACTTGGCAGTCGACGCAAAGAGGATATTCAGCAGAACTTCCTGTATTATTCAAAGTAAATAGGGGGTCCATATTTAAGACGGCAGGACCCTCACCCTCACAGCATTTAATTTTGCATGAGATTATTATTATCAAAATAATGTATAGTCCATTTCAAATTTAGCTCTCCATTGAATTCGTTATACCGACTTGTCTTCATCACACGTGTGATCTATTAAATGTTTTATTATTACTCATATTATTATTACTAGTATTATTATTTATGCACTATTATTTCTCCTAATTAATGAAACTCTACTTGCTTCTACATTTTTTAGTAGGACTTTGCATTATTATACTTTTAGTTGGTGACTCAATTTATCTACTACTAGGAAAGGAATGAATGCGATAATTTATTTATTTTAAAGTATAAATGTATGAAATAATTGATTCAAAGAAAGACAATGCTAGCAGATGATACTTTCACATTTTAGATAAAAATAGTTAATTTAGTTGTATTACATTATTTTATTCTTCTAGTGGAATTGAAGTTAAGTAGTCATTTAAGATTTGTTATAGCAATTCTAGATGGGTCTTTTGATTCTTAGAGTCGTAAATTATATCTGTAGCATAAAATATGAATATATGGGAATTCGACCTACCAACGTTGCAGCAAGGCCTCCGTATCTACGGTATGGTTGGTTTTATGTTTTAGGCTTTATATCTATCCGTTTAATTTTGAGTCCGATCAATTCTGTAATTTAAATGCTTGATTTGTTTTCGTATTTTCTGATTTATGTTACTTTTTTCTACTTTCGCTCTTTTATATGATACAATTGTTATATAAGACTTACGTGTGTATTTGATTACGAGATTTGCATTTGCCAAACGGCCTATGGTCATTTTTGCTTTGTCTATGATTTGGGTTGGTGTATTTATAACGTATATTTCGTTTTCGTAAAAAAACAATAAAAACAACAATTAAAAAATATATCTATGTTTATATCATTCCTAGGAGTATAGGTATCCCAACCAATTTGATTATTTTTATTATAATGGTATTTTTTCCAATTAGTATCCGATTTTTTCCAACCTAAGTGAAAATCAAACCGATAACTAGATCGATTTTTAACAAATATAAAACCAATTGTAAAATGGAGTCCATAATTTTCAATATGATATGATCCGATTCAACGAGTTAGTCTAGCTTTTCAATTTTTTTTCACACCCATAAAAAAAGGAAAATTTTGATACTGTGAATCTCTATTTAAACGGGTGTTCATATAATTGTCATTTATACAACAATACAAAATTATTTTATACGATTATAATAATCGTCCGATGGTCCATTTCTTATAAGAAGTTTCGCATCAAGAATTACTCACAAGTCATAACATAACAAAGTCTACACAATGGAGGAAGTGTGGGTTGGGCTCAATTTTTACGGGAAATGTTTGTGTAGTGTCTTCATTCGTATGGAGACACTGTATAGTTCAATTTGAAAAATACGTAGTACAGTTTTATTATGGATTAAAACTTTATGGTTGGTCATGTGCGGTGTATCGCGCGAATATTTTCCAATTTTTACATGTATGGCTCCCTTTTCAAGACATACGTGTCAAGATTGCCTTCGTTGCCATTTATACAAGTCATAATAATCCGGACCTATCCTAGTAGACTCCCCAGTCCCCACATAACCATCTGATGAATCTTCCAACCCAAACCTCCTTTCTTCCTCCTCTCCCCACCCCACCCCACCCCCCACCCCCCACGCACTCAATCCACCTATGCTATCCCTTCCATTATTTACCTTTTTCCTCACTAAACAGCTGTTCACTTCATTTTGCCCATCCTCTGTATAAATATCCCTCTCATTTCCACATTCTTCTTCATCTTATCCTCTGCAACTCAGAAATCCCTTTTTCTCCCATGGCTTCTTCCTCTTCTTTTCTCCACTCACTACTTGTTTTCTTACTTTCCACTCTGCTTTTGCAGCCTGCCTTTTCTACGCTTGTTCAGCAAGAACCACTTGTTCTCAAATACCATAACGGAGCTGTGTTGAAGGGCACCATCACCGTCAATCTAGTTTGGTATGGTTCCTTCACACCGGTCCAAAGATCCATTGTCGTCGATTTTCTTCAATCCCTGAACACCCCTCAGCCGGCTCCGCCCTCCGCCGCAACATGGTGGAGCACCACCCATAAGTATAAAGGCGTTGGTTCGTCATCGATCGTTGTGGGCAAACAGGTTCTTCTTCGGGACTATTCTTTTGGAAAATCTCTCAATAATTCGGACTTGATTCATTTGGCGGCGAGGCGGCAGCTCACCTGGCTCGGTCAACGTCGTGTTGACTGCCAAGGATGTCTACGTGGACGGGTTCTGTCAAGGTGCGGGACCCATGGATCAACCCGTGGTTCGACCCGTTTTGCGTACGCGTGGGTGGGTAACTCGGAGACTCAGTGTCCGGGTCAATGTGTTGGCCATTCCATCAGCCCATTTACGGTCCTCAGGTCCCGCCGTTGGTGGCGCCGAACGGCGACGTCGGAGTTGACGGGATGGTCATTAACTTGCCACGGTTTTAGCCGGAACGGTGACAAACCCTTACAACAACGGCTACTTCCAGGGTCCGGCAGTGGCTCCGTTAGAGGCTGTGTCGGCTTGTACCGGTGCGTTCGGGTCGGGTTCATACCCGGGATATCCAGGTAAAACAATAGTGGATAAGGAAACCGGAGCTAACTACAATGCTTACGGGGTGAACGGCCGGAAATACTTGCTGCCGGCGATATGGGACCCACAAACATCTGCTTGCTCTACCTTGGTTTGATATATATAGATGAAACAAATCTGAGTTTGGGGGAAGGGGGTGTAATATATATCTATGTAAATATAGGGGGTGCTTTTTAAATTTAAGAAATGTTGAGTTTTTGTTTATTATATTTAAGTAATTTAGTTGTCGTTATCTGAATGTATAAAGATATTCTTAAATAAATAAATATATGTCGGAGAAAAAAGGACCATAATTGTGGGGTTTGATCAATGTAAAGTGGGGCGCATTTTAAAATTATTAAGAGCAGCGGCAATGGATTTTTAGTTGTCGTTTTCTGCAAGTTTTTCTTTAATTATTTTAAATTCTGTTGAAAAGAAGACAAGAATTGATAATTGAGCTAGTACTCTTTTTATTTTATTTTTGAGGAAATTGAGCTAGTACTTAACAGTAGTTTTATGGTGGTCAGGACCAGCGTATCATCTTTAATAATTCAATAGGATTTTTTTTTTTTTTTAAAAAGGCGAATTTGTAAAAGCATGGCGTTTATATTTTTTACTGGTGGTGGGCGCGTGTTTTCTGAATTTATTGGTCATGGATCGCTGAGTCATCTTGGTCGGGACCATGTATCATTCAGTACTTAAATATGGAATTGGGATCGTCTGTTGCTGTGGCGCCCTCATCTTTGTGGTGTCTTTGTGATCTGGCTAAGCGTCGTTCGGCGCCAAATGATCTTAGTTTTCTTTGTGTTGTTTTTTTATAGTTCGCGGCCAAAGCGGCGTCGCGAATATTCGAAACGACGCGTTTGTGGTCACTGGCGAACCTGCTGCCGTGTATCAATCACAGAGAGGATCGGACTCCTTAAATATGATAAAGTTCGATACTAAAAAAAAAATTGAGTTATGATAAAGGTTGATGAAGGTTGGGTCATCCATACGCATTTTATTTCTAATTATACGATGATTAATTCCTCCGTCAATGAAAAAAAGTGGAAACTGATTTCCGTTTCACGGGTAGACAACGGATTTCTCATTTAATTTTTGCCGATGATCTCATCTTATTTTCGGAAGCCTCTGTCGACCAAGCCAAAGAAATGGACCGAGTCCTAAGGAACTTTTGCTGCATTTCAGGCCAAAAAATTAGTATCGCCAAATCTAAGTTTGCAGTTTCCTCAAATATTAGCTCTCAAACCACCAATTGCATTGCGGATATTCTTGGTATGACAAATCTGCGACATTTTGTAAAATATCTTGGCGTCACTTCCAGCGTGGTAGAGTCAAAAGAGGATTTCACTTTCATTATTGATAAAGTTCGATCGAAATTGCAAGCTTGGAAAGTTTCCACCGCTTTGGAAAGATGGGCGAGCCATCCTCACTCAAACCGTGCTCACCACATTGGCTTTTACCATATGCAAACGGTAAAACTTCCCGTTTCCATCACTGACGAATTAGATAAAATTGCTCGCTCGTTTTTTTGGGATGACTATGGTGATAAGAAAAAGATACAGTATGTAGCTTGGTACTCTATCTGTCAACCCAAGCTCCATGGTGGCCTTGCGATTAGAAGAACCTGAGAGATGAATACGGTTTTTTTTGGCGAAGCTTGTGTGGCAAATCTTGACGGACCCCAATAAACTTTGGGACCAAATTCTGACGCAAAAAGTATGGTTCTCCATTTGCGACACCTAAACCGACTTCTTCTTTTATTTGGCGTCACATCTGTTTTGTAGCTAACGAGTTGAGGTCAGCCTTTGTATTAGACTCGGACGGTGCTCCCTTTTGGAACGCCAGCCTTTCTGGAAAATTCTCAGTGAGCTCCGCTTACCATGAAGCGTGCAAAAACACCGCCTTTTTTTAAAGGGGAAATGCATCAATCATCCAAATCGACCAATAAAGCGGAAGTGAGTTGAGGGTTACTACCCCAGTTACAATACTTAGAAGAGAAATTAAAACCTAATTTAGCATACAAATCAGCCGGCATATTACAAATTCTGCGGATAAGAGAAAAAGTACAAGATACAAAAGATTAAATTAAATGCGTCGTCTGAATAATTCTTTTGCACAGATCTCCAAGAATAGATATATCCTCATCTGAAGAGTGCAATCGCGTGATGCAATAAGAAGAATCCGATTCCACTGAACTTTGCCGCTCAAAGTATCTACGCGGCTTACAGGTTCCAATGTAGATTGCTTGAAGTTCGGCATGTCGGCGAGAGCTCTTGACCAAGGTTCACAAACAAAGCGAAATGAGGTTCCATTATGATCTCTCAATTATGATGCTGTTGTTCCTCTCCCAACTTTGTATCCGGCATCAACATTAACTTTAAGCTGGTCGTGTGGCGGCTTAGTCAATGAAAGGAAAAGGTTACGGAAGAGAGGAAAGGCTCGTGTGCTTTGCGACATCTTTGATATTCAAGAAGAAAGGAGGTTGCTTGGCTAGAAATTGCAATTCTCTATTGTTACTACCATAAAACACCACTCCTTTCTTGATCTTTGTCATTACCTTCTCCAATTGAAATACCCTAACATTGAGCTATTTTTCACTCTGCTCTGGTTTATCTGGTTAGCCAGGAATCGTAGTGTTTTTCACTCGGAAATTGCAAAAACAATTGGAAACGAATCTGGGAAATTAAAGGTCCACTTCGTGATAACATCCTTCTTTGGCTCATCCGTAAAAACTCCTTACCCACGGCGGGGACCCTTACTAGGAGGAATATTATTGAGGATGATACATGGAAGTCTTGTGGGAGCTCTAGTGAATCTATCTTGCATGCTCTTCGGGATTGTAATTGGATGCGCAATGTGTGGAAGGATATTGTGCATCACCATTGTTGGCACGAGTTTTTTAATGCCCATGATGCACCTTCTTGGCTTGATAAGTGCCTCCAAAAAGGCATGTTTAAGAAGGATAATATTGAGTTCTGGAGACTCTTCTTTTGGGAATTGATCTTAGGTATGTGATATTGACGCGATGAAGAGTTTACGTAATGAAGATCGGCCTGAGACCACTGAAAGGCAATTTTATATCAAATTTATCTGAAAGCCGAGAGCTTATAGCATGGCATAAATAAGACATTAGTTTATTTTTGTGTTTTTTTATAAACATTTGCTTGACTTTGCGAAACAGTTATCTGATTTATTCGATTAATACAAATATCCGGTTTACCAAATTTTATTTCTATTTTTAGAAAACAATGCATAGTTTAAGGTATTGATAATGACTTGAAAATCATACTTCAGAAAAATTTCAAGTTGTTTAAAATTTGCTTTGAACACTTTCGGAATCGAGTTTTGGATATAAATTTGATTTTTTTAATTATTTTTTAGGGCATTTTTTAATTTTAAAAATATCAAAGTTTATTGTAGTGTTCTATATATAGATTGATTATGTCGTCAATAGCATCATCTATGTGTGGAACCACTACTAAGATTTTCAAACCCCCATTAAATTTATATAACTTTTACTAATGTACTAACATAATAATTTAAGAGACTCAAGGACAAACAAAATATAATCATAAGCAACAAAATACAATCATAAGCAAACATGTCATCATGCACTACATATTATAATAATGTTATAATGTATGAAGAGATGTCATGATGAAGAGAAGAATAAAAAAAAGGGGTGCTTCCTTACCACCATATATATATATAAAGTTACCCTAAACATCACAACCTATTATAAATTATATTTTGTTACAAGTTAAATTCCTCAATTTCAATGGCGGAGTCAAAATTTAATTTTAGGTGGGCTAGTAGATTATTTATATATGTTCGAGTGGACTGTATTAAGATAACTGGCTGTGTTGGATTGAATTATATAGGATTTTTAATGTAAAAAATAACAACTACGTCTTTGCTCAATTTCTAAATATAAAATTTTCCACCACCCACATGAATCTCAAGCTATCCTGGGCATTCCACTTCATACAGGTAATCGATACCATTTGGGATTTTGACCTCTGCGGAATTAATTCTGTAAAATATGGGTACCGATTAGCAACGCATCTCCTCAATCCCTCTCTTGATCATACGATAGCATCCACGTCAACTCATCCGAAAGGTATTTGGCGGCAGATTTGGACACTGCCAATTAGACCTCGAGTGAAGCACTTCCTCTAGAGGGCCGGACGATATTCCCTCCCCACGGGACATGCCCTTAAGCACCGTTCAATCGGAGATGAAAGTTGTACGCTTTGTGGGAATAATAAAGAAGATTTAAAGCACACTCTCTTTGATTGCTATTTGGAAAAGATGGAATGGTAATTTGATCAATAATATGATCTGTCTTTCAAACAAACTTCAAAGACGTCATATCCTGACGAGGTTGAAGCGAGCATAAATCGTGTGTCATCTATTAATTGATCGATCGTAAAATGAAGACATAAAACTATAACATTAAAATTCGAGCTCTCACTTCCGCGCTGAGGGCGGATCCGAACCCAGGTGGGAGATCGGTCCGCTCCCCGACCACCGTGGTCGGCTGGAAGTGCATAGCAGTTTGAGCAAGTGCGATTCGGGCCGAGAGGCGGCTGGGGGCTCGACACGAGTCGGCGAGTCTACTTTATATGATAATTAGCCTACGTGTTTATGAGATAATTATGGAAAGATTCTAAGGATCTTTTACCCATTAAGATTCTGATTTTCATATTTAAACTATCCATAATTATCTCTAAATTTTAGGGATACACACGAGATTATCCTTAGGGCTAAGAATTAGAATCCTTGCAGGACAAGGCTTTGGACGAGACGTCCTTTATATAAATAACCCCTAAGGAACTACGGAGACTTGATCCTGAAATATAACAGGATACGTAGGCAACTTGAGAGAAAAACTCTCAAGCTCAGTCTAAAACTCTAAATCCACCCAAACAACCATCCCTCGTTCATATTACCCTAGATTAAACGGCTCAGATTGATAATTGACGATATCCAGCATTGTCAATTGGCGCTAGAAGGAGGGCCATCAATCGGTAATGGATCGAAGTGGTCTGTGATCAAGTTAATGGCAAAAACATGCCAAAAACACAGTCAGATCAGAGGCTTATTTACATATATTGCACCGTTGGAATAAGAATTCCACCGTTCAGATTAAATAAAAAGGAGGGACGAACAAGCCCTCCAAATTTCATGCCGATCGGAGTTCGTTTAGATGCCCGATCGTCACCGGAAAGTTGTTGTATCACCAAAAACGCAGCACCCTCAAAAAACGCAGCAGACGGATCGGAGGCTTATTTCCAGAGATTTCACCGTTGGAGCAAGAATTCCACCGTTCATATTGAATAAGAAGGAGTTATGAACAATCCCTCCAAATTTCATGCCGATCGGAGTCCATTTAGATGCCCGATCATCACCGGAAAGTTGCTTTTGTATCACCAAAAACGCACGACCACCAAAAACGCAACAATCAGATCGGAGGCTTATTGCCAGAGATTGAACCGTTGAAACAAAAATTCCACCGTTCAGATTGAACAAGAAGGAGTACGAACAATCCTTCCAAATTTTATGTCGATCGGAATCCGTTTACATGTCCGATCATCACGGGAAAGTTGTTGCTGTATCACCAAAAAAACAGCAGTCAGATCGGAGGCTTATTGCTAGAGATTGCACCGTTGGAACAAGAATTCCACGTTCATATTGAAGAATAAGGAGGTTGAAGAAGACCTCCAAACCGTGCCGATCGGAGTCGAATAGATGTCGATTGTCCCTGGAAAGATGCAAAGGACAAACTCTCTAAGTCTGCCAGGACAAACATTTTAACGTGAGCTCTGCAGGTGGGGCTCATGGACGAGCTCTCAGGATCCAGAATCTAAGCTGAGCTCTCAAGCTCTCCATTATGAGCTCTCTAAACGAGCTCTCTAATTACAAGCTCTCTATCAGCGAGCTCTGCATTCTAAACCGTTCGAGTCACCCTCATTGAAATTTATTCTGTTTTACAACTTAAATGACCTATCTTATTTTGGAACTCACCACTACCGAACATGGCGGGTCGATCTATCTTATTTTGAACTCTCACTGCCGAACATGGTTGGTAGAGCTATATGATTTTGGAACTCTCCTACAGAGCGTGGCGGGGCCGAGCTTTTCTTATCGATCACATCATAAGACCGTCCCCTTGAGAGAATCTTACATAAGACCGAGTTTCGTGATGAGATTCAAATTGGCTATCATGTACTATGTGATTATACCCGTTTATACTTAGTTTATATGTTTTTGGAGACATTTGGTTGTATTCTGATGTATGTACACCTTGGTTATCATTTCGAGACCTAGGACGTAAAGTTCGGGATTCTCGGTCTTTTTCGGTGTATTTACTATACTCTTGGTCACCCTAGTGTCTGTAGGGGGTTCGTGTGGTATTTGCTATAATTTTATGCAGGTATTAGGTGTTGAGATGACCGGAAGGCGAGATCGAGGGTTGGAGCGTGTGCGAAGCTTAAGCGTACAAGCGGATCGAAATTCATTGGGATTACAACCTTGGCTTCCAATCATCTGCATTTTGATCCAATTTAGAGGTATTTTACGGGCTTGTCATCTTTATAAAGTTTGAATCAACTTGGATTTGGAGGTCTACGCACAAAGTTATGGCGATTCTTGAAGATGTATCGGCGAGCGTCTTTGACAAATGCTAGGCGCCACTACGGGTTAAATTGGTTACGAAAGTTTGATCCATGTTTTTGACATGCTAGGCGTCGCCTAGCAAAGCCTAAGCGCCGCGCTGGCGTTGAGATCTCCCAAAACACTATAAAAACCCCATTTTCATCTATAGATATATATACATATATAGATCCATCTTAACTCCACTAGCTCGTTTTTACGCACGTTTTCTTCATTTTCCTTAGTTTAGATTAGTTTGTAGTTAAATTAGATTAGTTAGTTGTAGATTGTTGTAATCCGGAGGATCTCAAAAACGACTTGGCCCAGCGTTATTGGCGAGGATTCCGTTCGGAGACTCGATTTTCTACTAGTTTAATATATTAGGCATTTCGTTTACTTTGAATTCTTGCTTTGATCTTGATGTGTTACTCTTAATGTTGATTTCTTGTTATTTTCTTAGTATAATGAGTAGCTAATTTCCCGATAGTCGAGTTATGTGATAGTCTATGAAATCGACCACAGCTTGTTGATTGAAGTGTTTTGATGAGTTGATTGTTAGATTCTTGGTGTTATTGTAGTTCTAGAACTTATTCTTAATGACTTTTGTTGAATTGGCCATTTGATAATCGTATTACCCGCATCCTTTTTACATGTATTTTGCGAGAGGTGCGGGGCACCGGGTTCTATGATCACCTGTAAAACCGGTGAGTTGTTGGTTCGGTTTTATGTGTGAGTTTATATCATTGTTAATGGCGTCTCATTGATCGTAAACCGTGTTAGGAAAGTTAAATCCGGTCGGTGATTTGTTGAACGACATAGGAGGTAGATTATTGAAATAATGTCTATTCTCGGAAATAGGAGGCGACACCGCCCGAGTGATGCCGGAATTAGAGTTTGTCGAAACACTCCGGAAGCAATTACGGCTAGAAAGTAGTGGGTTGGATCATGGCTCGGCTATCTTGTTTTCATAGTTTAAACTCTTTTTATTTTGTGTATAATGAGTTTGTAGAACCGGTGATCCGACAAATCACCACGTTCACTGAGTCGTGTTGACTGAACTAGGGACCGAGACCGACTTTGGTACTCGACCATATTTCTTGTGGGATATAGCCTTGAATCACCAATTACAGACTACAATTGACACAGTACCTTTGCCGGTAAGATTGGAAACTTAGAAAAGGCCGATCATTCGGCTCAGCATCATATTCTATAAAATCGAGCTCGGCTCGGCATCATATTTGGAGCTCTCCCTTGAGCGAATCTTTTATAAGACTGAGCTCGGCTCAGCATCATATTCTACAAGACCGAGCTCGGCTCGGCATCACATTCTATAAGACCGAGCTTGGCTCGGCATCATATTTGGAGCTCTCCCTTGAGCGAATCTTCTATCAGACCGAGCTCGGCATCATAAGACCGAGCTCAGATCGGCATCATCTTCTGACTCAACATAACTTCTGAGCTCTGCAGGTCAGATTCTAAGTTCATAAAGGATGAACTAATTAAGTCCACAGGACGGACCAACCAAGCTCTGTAGGTCAGGATCTAAGTTCACAAAGGATGAACTAATTAAATCCATGGGACGGACCAACCCGAGTTTGTGCGGAGTCGAGGCTCTAAGTTCACAAAGGATGAACTAATTAAGTCCATGATGGACCAACCCGAGCTCTGCAGTCGGGCTCTAAGTTCACAAATGATGAACTAATTAAGTCCATGAGGAAGGCCCAACTAAGCTCTGCCGTCGGGCTCTATAAAGTTTACAAAGGATAAAGCTGTTTAAATCCGCAGGATGGACATCGGAGCATAAAAAAAAAACTAAGGCAAATGCTTTAAATTGAGTATGCCATCCAAAAACTATTATGTTATTGCATGGCATACTGGAGAGCTGGAAGAGCATATCAGATGAGCAGACAGCCGAAAAATTTACAAGGAAAATAACCGGAAAAAGCAAGGTAAGTTGCAAAAAATTACATATACTATAATTTTTGTACTTATACAATTTTCGATATGACCAAAAAATTAAGTCTGCAGGTTAGACTTCAAAAATAAAGTCTGCCGGAGCAGACCCCAAATAATCAAGTCAGTAGATCAGACTTCAAAAATAAAATCATTGGCGGACCCCAAATAATCAAATGCATGTCGGACTCCAAAAATAAATCTGCTGGCGGACTCCAAAAATTAAGTCTGCCAGGCAGAGACAAGCGAGCTCCATAAAAGCGGACTCCGCTCAAATCATTAAAGCGACATTTGAGCTCCACGGTCGGACTCGGCAAACATATGTCATCAAATTTTATTAAGTCTGCCGGACGGACTAACTGAGATCTACAGGACAGACTCAGCACATGAGCTCTGCGGGTCCGACTCGGTAAGTTTGCAAAGGACAAACTCATATAGTCCATGGTCGGACTCCAAAGATTGAGCTCCATGGTCAGTTCCACAATTTTTCTTTGGTCGGACTCATCGAGCCCGAGTTCCAGCAGTCGGACTCAAAAGTTGGTAAGTGACCAACTCATGAAGTCCGCAGGACGGACAAAAACTTGAGATCTGCAGGTCTGATTCAGTCAAAATTATTAGGTCTCCAGGACAGACCAACTGAACTCCACAGATCGGACTTGGTCAAATTTATTAAGTCTGCAAGTCAGACTCAAAAAATTAAGTCTACCTGAGACTCAAAAAAACTATGTCTACAGGTCAGACTCAAAAAAAATAAAAAATTAAATTAAATGCACTGGCGGACTCTCTATAAATAAATGCACCTAAGAAGACTCCGAGAAAATTAAATGCACTGAAGCCTTAACTTTAAAAATTAAATGCTGAAGCGGACTCCAAAAATACGTGCATGCAAGCGGACTCCAAAAGTTTAGTGCATATCAGGACCCAATTAATTAAGTCTGCGGGGCGGAGACCTTTGAATTGAGCCTGTAAGTTAGACTCAAAATTAAGTGCACTTTAAGCGGACTCCAGAAAAATAAAGTTGCCAGCGGACTTCCAAAAATGCCTTTGCTGAGTAGACTCAAAAAATTAAGTGCATGCAGCGGACTCCAAAAATTTAGTCTGCAAGTCGGACCCAATTAATTAAGTCTGCGGGGATGAGACCTTGAAGCGAGCCACGTAAGTCGGACTAAAAATTAAGTCTGCTGGCGATTCCAAAAAATTAAGTGCGGAGGCGACTTCCAAAAATTACGCTGTCTGAAAGCGATTCCAAAAATTTAGTCTGCACGTTAGACCCAATTAATTAAGTCTGCAGGACAGACACTAAACTAAGCCCTGTAAGTCTGACTCAGCAAGTTTGCAACAACCAAGAGAACTTAATAAGATATTGCACAAACATTGTACATGTTACAATTCCTGAAACTTTTCTCCAAAGTCAGCAGGACAAACTAAAAATAAAAAAATAAAAAAATAAAAAATAATTAAGTCTGCGGGACAGACCAGCTGAGCTTAAATAAAGCGAACTCTGAAAAAACTCATGGCTTGCCCGGGGGTGACAAGCGAGTGCGGGTCGGACTAACGCATTTGCTAAGTCTGTAAGGCAGATCCGGTGATCTCCATGGATCGGACTCGACAAGTTAGCAATAGCCAAAATCACTAAATCATAGGGCCGGACCCGAGCGAAGACTTAACAAAAGTCTAAGTATGTCTTTGAGGCTAAGACACCCCGGATGGATGAGTACTTCAAGTAAGTCTTTGAAAATAAAATTAAGGCAAGAGAACTTGTAAAATTTGCATATATTAAAAGCGGCAAAAATTTGCATGTATTAAAACATTATCTGAGGAAAAAATTGGAATCCTTTCTCCAAAGTCTACAGGGACCAGACTCAAAGTTTGAGCTCACGGGTCGGACTCAAAGCTTGACCCATGGTCGGACCCAAAAGTTTGCTTAAGTCTGCTGGGCCGGACATCAACTTCCGAACTCTGCGCAGTCGTACTCAACAAAGTTTGCGAGTCAAACTCGCCGAATTGAGCTCCATGGTCGGACTCACCGAGTTTGCGGGACAAACTCGCCCGATCGACATGATGGACAAAAGTATGAGCTCTCTGGCTCGGCCTCCGTAAAGTTTGTAGACCAAACTTCCTTAGTTAAATGAAGCGACCTCAAACCGAGCTCCGCGAGTCGGACTCGTTAGAAATCCGATCCAGCGATGCGGTCTCGAGCAATAATCCGTGGGGCGGATCCAAATTTGAGCTTTGCGGGCGGGCTCATTTAGTTTGCGGGACAAAGTTATTTGCCAAATGAACTCAAACCGAGCACCGCATGTCGGACTCCTCGAAAGCAAGCCCGCGGGGCGGACAAAAATTGAGCCTTTGGATGTCGAGGCTCAATGCGTTTGCAAAGCTAAGCTCTGCCAGTCGGACTAACTCTAAGCGGCCGGTCTGCAGTCGGACTCGCGCAAGTCCACATGTCGGATAAATTTTTCGGCCTTCACATGTTAGGCTCGCTAACTTTGTGAAGTTAACTTCCTAAGTCCTCAAAGGACCCGAGTTGAGCTATTCGAGGTTGGGCTCGTAAAAATACAGCGAAGCATAAACAAAATGCAAGTTCAAAAACCTAAAAGCATTAAGTGAGAGTTACGACCGGACACTATAGCGGGAGTAAGATTCTCACGAAGCATTGACACAGGCGATTCGGCGAGCCGTTGAAGCGAAGCGGCGACGCGAAGGCACTAAATAAGGAGCATCAGCGTCTCAAAAACCGTTCCACTTCAAAGACATGAGCACGAATAGCGGTGTCATAACGGTAACTATGCCACTGGAGGAGTAGGTCATTGAAAAATTCTACAAGCTGAGATGGCGGTGACCGGCGGCACCTCTAGCAGATCCGACCTCCGCGGTGAGTGGTTCGGCCCGGATCTGGGGGGCTTATGGCGAGTTGGCGAGCCTTGCCCGCGTGCCATCTTACAATTGATCAAAAATTAAGCGAAGACATAAAAACTATAACATTAAGGGCGGGAGCCCCGATTCCGCCTAAGGCGGATCCGAACCCGGTGGGAGATCGGTCCACTCCACGACCACCGCGGTCGGCTGGAGTCGCAGCAGTTTGGGCGGTCACGATTCGGGCGAGGCGGCCAGGGGGCTCGGCAGAGTCGGCGAGCCTCGTTTATATGATAATCCACGTGCTTATAGATAATTATAGGAAGATCCTAAGGATCCTTTACCTATTAAGACTTGATTTTGATATTTAAACTATCATAATTATCCGTAAATTATAAGAATACACACGAGATTATCCTTATGGACTAAATTAGTATCCTTGCGGGACAAGGCTTTGGGCGAGGCGTCCTCTATATAAACAACCCACAAGGAACTACGGAGACTTGATTCCTGAAACGTAACAGGATACGTAGGCAACTTGAGAGAAAAACTCTCAAGCTCAGTCTAAAACTCTAAATCCACCCAAAAAACCATCCTTCGTTCATATTACCTTAGATTAAACGGCCAAATCGATAATTGACAATATCCAGCATCGTCATCGACCACATTGAAGTTGTATGATGCGAGTTTGCAACCACAATTTTCACCATTTTATGGCATATTTGGAAGGCCTTACGCATGTGGGTACCTGATAGCAAGCCGATTAATGTTGGAAATCGTATTTTGCATGTTGAAAGCGACACAAGCCCGAATTCCGGGATGCAATCAAATCTCACTCTCACATGCAGAAGTCCGTACATGGCCTTCGTCTAGATGGTACCTTAAAAATCAATATTGGCGCCTCGATTACGAAAATGCCGCTATAGGTGGCGGGGCGGATCTGAGATCCCGGGCGAGGAGGCGATACTATGGGCGAGTGTAAATTTTTAGGTGGGGCAATACACAATATATAGTGTTTTTCCGGATCCGAGGCGATTGCCCCCACTAAACCAATGTACATCCGCCCACGATAGTGGTGTAATTATAATAGACAATGCGAGGACCGTCAAGCGTGCCATGTACGCAAAAGAATCTATGGTTGCCTTGACATTTAAACTCTTGAACTCATGGCCATTTCACAAGGTATATTTTCATGGCTTCAAATCTAGGAACCCGCTCTATCATGGTGGAAAGTGATTCTCTTATTTGCGTGCAGCGGCTCCAATCATGAGGCATAAGACCTCTTTAGCTAGCCTTAGATGCCTAGTTTGGATTGTTTGAGTAGAGCTAGAGATTTTACTACTTGTATTTTTAATTTCATAAAGCGTTATGTGAATTTCCCACCTCTTATCCTAAGCGAGGCATGTTTGCTAAGCGGCCTTATTAATTGAGGACCCAACCCTCCCACCTCTTGTTTTAAGCGCTTGTGCTTCGACATTGATGAATTAAAGTTAAGCCTTTCGCTAAAAAAATCTAATCTTTAACATCTATCAAGCGATACAAGTCATCAACGACCATTAACAGCTTGATTATCTGATCAACATGACATTAACCCACGATCTTACACCCGTTTGATATTCATGCTACTAAGAGTCATAAGCGTGCCATGATTGCTTCATAATAGCTCCGTGTCATAAATCACAACATAACTAGCAACATAATTCTCTCACAAATCGAAATTTTGTTTTAAAGCGATCTCAAACACTTGGAGTGCGTAGCGGCCATTCAATACCAATCGTCATCAAAACCACCTAATTAGTAATTGGATTATCCTCACGAAATTCAATTACCTGAATCTCGACTTGATTTCATACTTGATGTTTTAGGCGTCGTCAATCATGAAACCAATAATATAGTGTATTTGGATGAGATTGTATGATGTCAATTAATTTGGTGTCAAAGTAAATTCGATGTAGTACTTTTTATTTATAATTATTTACAAACAAGTAGAAGTTTTATTGTATGAAACTAAACAATTAAATACAATTAGATTGAGTTTAATTAGCTAATGGAGAATAGTCTAACTCCACGAACAGGGGCTGCTCCAACTAGGAGACTTTGGGTCGCCTGATTCCCGAAAAAATAAAAATTCATGTGTATATTTTACGATATCAAAAATTTTATACACTAATTACTATTAATTGTTTCTCAAAAAAAAATTACTATTAAGCGACCCTTTATTTTTTAAATATTGACCCGATCCATAATCGTTTTGTCTTCTGTATTCCATATCGATAGAAAAGGATCCCATGATCTGAACCGATCTTACACAGGATCGCCAAATCTCAAGTTTGTCTACATGAAGCGGATCTAATTGTATTACGTGTACATAATTGATTTCTTACGTGTAATACTAATCGATAGGGCCTCGTTGGTAAGTGCTACAAGAGCTCGTGCATTGGAACCCATGGTTATGGACCCGAATCCGTTTTTAAAATTAAAATTAATCTTTATATCGCATGTAATCTGATATCTTGTTACCGATCATGGCCGTGTCGTGAATTCCTGCAGCCGCTCCTTTTCACCTGTATCATCGAATTTCTGCGGCCGCCCTTAGTTCACGAACCAGACAGAACTCTAGGGAGAGAATAAACTTTACTAAACATGATCAAACACTCCAAAAAAAATAGACTTGCATTCTATGTTGGCAGAGTGGAACTCTTGTATTAAGCGGGAGAATACTACGTACACTCTCTCTCATTATAACAACATCGCCGAATAATTATTATAAAAATTTTCAACCGTTTTTAACCTGAATGGACTTGAAACCGACGGAGAAAAACAAATTTATATTAAAGAAGAAGAAAAATGAACTTTATACAAACAGAATCATTTAAGGAAATATACAAATTATTGACTCCTTTAAGAATCGATTTGGCGTAGTGGTAATAACAATTTCTTGCACTTCACGGAGATTCTCATCCACTACTTGCTTAATATAATATAAATACTCATTCTCGAAACGAGAAAAAGATCCTCGATCAACCCAAAGGACATCATTACTTTGTTCCTAGAGTTTCGATAAGGACGTAAATCAATAGTAATGTTCATTTAAATTCGATTTCCGACTATTGTTTGTAAACATTTTTGTTAGTAGAATTGTTTGTCGTATTGGCGTGATCATCGTCGCGCGACGTCTTAACAATGCGTCTCTGCTTGCTCTTTAACATTGAGTTATGTCCTGGACCCCTCTCAACCCATTATCAAGCACCCGTGAGTGTTGCGAGAGAAAAACGTGTGTGAGAATAAAATGACACATGTTTAAATAAAATTTATTATCTTATGATTGATAATTGCCAACTTTATCTCACGGGTGACTTACTTACAAGGGGGGAAAATAGTACACCAAATAGTACACTTAATTGCCAACCATTTTCTTATAATTCAGACCGAGATATATGAAATGTGAGAGGTTGTTTGTGGGAATTGACATCCATATTTTGTGTCAAAATAATTATTGCTTGCACGGGTCTCTTAACATTATCATGACAACATAACAAAAGGTAATACAAATTATACAATACAATTATTCGTCTCAAATTTTTGTCTATTATTCATGGTAATGATACAGTTATTACGGATGTTAATACATCTTTTATTATCTGTTTTATTATTATTGATCGTGATGATAATCATATTGATTAATGAATCATACATTTTTAATCTTGGGTAGAAAATTCGTTGATTCGAGTAGATCTCAAAATAATAGTTGGGTAAAAATTTATACTAACACATTCTAGGACTCCGTCACTATTTGAAAGATTGGTGCTAAAGTCACAACACAATATTTCATAATGTGACATAAAATACTTTTATATCATGATCAAACACATTTCAATTGGCGTGTCATACATTTATGATCAATCGGAAATTGTGAAAACAGAAAACAAATAGAAACGCGATAATTTTACGTGGTTTACGGCGTTGTGCCTATTATTTCCGCAGACGAAACATAAATATTTTTATTATGCACAAAAGTTAAGCAGTTTTGAGACTACATTGATTACACCATGGTATTTATTAGCGCAGATCTCTAAAACCACAGCGCCATAAGATATTTGTCGGAGCTACCGCCAAATGCCCCGAGATGTGGACCCTAGTTACATCGATGGAGCTCAGGTGACTGTCGGATGTAACTTCGGCTTAATTTGAGTTACAGGCGATGTAACCAAGCGGACTTGAAGATGATGTAGCAATCAAAATTAGGGTTTTCTCTTTGAACGAAACAGAATGGGGAAAACTGTATATTTCTTATTATTATTTTATGAAATAAATAAATCTCCTATTTATATGGGTGGCTACAAAACCCAACTATACAACAGCCAAAAAACCATAAATGCCCTACCTTAAACATAATATGTAATACCCGCTTTAAGATGGACTTGGGGAGCCATAAATGTCTTTCAAATGAAGGCAATTAAGCAAAGAATAGAAAAGTGGACTATCTAGCGCCTTGGTGAAGATATACATTATTATCGATCGAGGAAGGAATGGGAACCAGTTTGCCTGAAGTCCATCTTGAACACGATCTCGTATAACTTGGCAATCAATCTACATATGTTTTGTTCTCTGCGTGAAAAATAGGATTCTTGGCTAGATTGATTGCCTTAGTGTTGTCCTGATACAAAGAAATAAAGTAGGATAGGTAGAACCAAAATCATGAGCAATGTAGCACAACCATTGTATTTCACACACGACCAATGCCAAAGCTCGATATTACTATACGTAGAACTACGTGACACCGTTTTTGTTTCTTAGTTTTCCATGACACAAGTGAATCACCAACAAACATACAATATCGGTAATGCTTCTTACAGTATCTTTACATGTGCCCCAATCGGAATAGGCATATACGGTCAAAACAAGAGAATTATTTGCGAGGATAGAACAAGCCTTTACAGGATTAGACTTAATGTACACGAGAACTTCTTTGGGGCGACATGGAAATGATGAATGGTTGGATTGGCCAGAAGCGGCTAAGCTTACGTGTGGCAAAACTAATCTCGGACGGGTAATGGTAAGATAAAGTGGTTTTCTACTAAGCTCCTGTCTTTGAGTATTGTCAGGCAACAACTTTCGAATCTCAGTTAAAAATAGTTGTCTTAGACTTCATTGGTGTCTTTGATGCCTTACAATCAAGCATGTCAAACTCTTTAAAGAAATGAGAGTGCATAAGCGTTGAGAGATGGTTAACCACGATTACGATTGTGAAATTTCAAGTCAAGGAAAAATTTGAGCTCACCAGGTCCTTGATCTGAATAGGCGATGAAGTTGGGATTTCAACTCTTGAATGAAAAACATGCTATTCCTTGCCAGGACTATATCATCAATTTATGCTAAGGCAATCAAGAAATCGATTCCTTGTGTCTTGAAAAACATGCTATGATCATGTCTTGATTGCTTATAACCAAGGTCTTGTAAGGAGCTAGTGAGTTTATGATTCCACTTGACGACTTACTGTTTCAAACCGTAAATAGACTTCTTCAATCTGCGGACTTGGCGTGGATTAGTAGCTTGAAAACACAGGAGGCGATTTCATGTAGGCCTCATCTATAAGGTCCACTATGAAGGAAAGCGTTGTTCACGTCAAATTGGTGCAAAAACCGAGTTCTTTGCAAGCTAACATGGCCAATAGACTACGAATGGTTGTCACCTTAGCTCTTTGGAGAGAATGTTTCCTCGTAGTCAATGCCTTGTGTTTGGGTATATCCTTTTGCAACCAACGGTGACTTATCTTTGTTCTATAGTCTATCAGAGTTGTATTTAACTTTGTAAACCCATTTGCACCCAATGAGTTTCTTTCCGGAGGAAAATCATCTATGTCCCAAGTCTTGGTTGACTATAAGGCATGTATCTCTTTCTTCATAGCTTCACTGCCATGTAGGTGAGATCACGGCTTGATTATAGGTTTGGGGTTCTTGTATCTTGTCAATGGCGACCACAAAAGAGGAGTGAGGATCGACAATTGTGCATAGGACAATCGCATGATCAAAGTGTGAGGAGATACATGTTTATGAGTGCAGGCACTTATAAAATCCTGTAGATGTCTTTGGTGGTCTTCTTGATCTAGTTGGTCTTTGAATTCTTTGGAACATCCATGTTTGGATCGATTGGAGGCGATCATGTCTAGGCTAACATGTTGAGATGATGGCTCTGTATTTGAAGAGCATGGAGTAGTAGGGACTTGATATCACCAGATCATTCTCGACCAAGAAATTGTCATCACCAAAGCCATGTACCACTTTGGCAAAGACACGAGAATCATTGCTATTACACCACCATGGCCTGCCATGAAAAGGAAGGTTAGTTCATGGAAAATAGTATCTCGTGAAAAATTTCCACTAGATACTAAGTCAATTAAAATGAAGCCTTTTGTTGTGTCGACATCCACTAGATTGACACAGTCCTTGCTCTGAGTATCAAATTTACTCGATCTCTAGTTAAAGTAGAGGCAAAAACCAAACATCCAAACACTCTCAAGTGTTTTAAATCTGAATTTACATTATACAACCACGGTAAGGTGTAGAATCTTCCAAAAATGGGGTGGGTGTCATGTTGATCGGCTTAGCATTGCATGAATAATCAAATAGCCCGATGTAAATGAAAAGCGATTTCCTTGAAATATCATAGCCACTGGTTTGTGTTGATCGAGGATATCTTGATGCTTCCTCTCCATAACTCCATTTTTGTTGTGGTGTTGACACACAACTTTATTGATGAATGATCCTCTTCTCTGTATAAAACTCTAACCATTTCAATTACGCTCCGTTTATACATCCTCGACAACCTTGACCGTGATTTAAGGTGAGTGGAAACAAAAGCACAAAAACTTTGTATTAAGGGTCTAACCACCTTTACTTTTTAACAAAAATACCCATGTGTATCTCTGAAATCATCAACTATTGTCATGAAATAGGAATTTGTCCATGTCTTGTTAAGTATGCATTATGGATCCAGCAAATCCATATGTACCAAATCAAAACAAGCATTCATAGTTGTACTACTCAAAGAAAAGGGTAATCTCTTCATTTCTGCTTGAGAGCACACATAACAAATACTTTAGGGAACCATTCTTCATCAAGATCTTTCTTGACAATGCTCGTTATTTGATGAGACATATGTCCAAACCTCAGAAGCACCACAAGAGGTCTTTATTAGGAACATATGGAAAATGGAAGAACTCTACTACAATTGTTTTACTAATCTTCTCTTACTACTTGACTCTCTGTACAGATTCCGACAAATACAACCCATCTTTCTTTTTAGCTATACCAATCTTACGCTTGATGTCCTTGTCACCTATACTGATCCCGTGATGAATGTTACACAAAGTGTCTTATCAACAATTAGTTTTCCCAAAGGGATCAAATTCACAGTGGAAATTAGTCACACATAAAACCTCTTTGCAAGAGTAGATTATTATTTCCACTTCTTGTCACACATATGTATCACCTTTATAGAGTTTCCGTTTGGTAAGGTAAGTTCTACCCTCTTACTTCCATTGCCTCTCTCAAAGAACTCAACTAAATATGTTACATGGTTTGTAGCTCCTGAGTCTAGTATCCATGTATCTAATCCTTTACCTTGCACTCATGATCATTACGCGAAGTTAGCGACCCGACACTTTGCATGATTCACATTGTGATCTGTCTTTTCTTCCACATTCATCGATCAAGGAGTTTAGCCCGACTTAGCTGTTGGGAAGTAAGTTGAAACTTGCACATGAGATATCTCCTTTGCACTTCCTGTGTTTGAGGCACATTATTATCTGTTCTTGGTTGCCTTCACTTTTACAAGGTTAACCTTCCTTTTTGACTTCCGATCGGAGGGAATCCATTCTTCATGTAACAATTTTCTATGGTATGTCATAATGCCACAGTGAGAACAACTTGAACTTTCTTCTATAGCACCGTCCTGCGGCTTCCATTCGAGTTAGATTGGGATTTGTCACTTCCAGTGTCGGCGTAACCTTACCCCTGTTGTATCACTGTATTTGACTTACTACTTAAATATTCTTTGCTGATTGTTTTAAGGATGACTATTAAGCTTTGTATTCCATTTGATTCTCAAAGCTGTATACTCATAGCAAAGGCTTGATAATATATAAGGTAAAGGTTTCAGCGAATATTTGTGACCTCATTTGGTGCAAAGTTATCGTTTAATCCTTTCATAAAGCGAATGACATATTCAAATTCTATGTAGCCAATAAAGGTGGGAATGACAACACAAAGCGCCTTAGCAGCACACACTCACGTGAAGAATTGGTCTCAAAACCATAATCTCATCCCAACGGTTTTTAGTTTGGCAAAATACTCGATGTGAGACCACGATACCTTGAGTAATTTGGTTGATCTCTTCCGATAAATCGGAGAGGCGAAAGCAATTCATCTTAGAATACCTATTTTGGAGATCCTCCCAAATTTAAGTGAGCCGAATTCATCCATAACACGATCTTGCGATTGGAGGACTCACGGACTTCATTATCCACAACATCACGGTTATGTCACAATGCTCCCATCTCGTTCTCATCCTTTCATCGTTCACAGGTTTTGGAATCGATCCGTCCACAAAACCTAGCTTATTCTTCATAATCTGTCCCATTCGCATCGATCTGCTCCAGGAGTGATGGTTCTTGCTGTCTAGGAGTGGATCTGCAAGGATCAATGCCGAACTCTCGTTCGGATGCAAATAAAAGGGGCTCGAAGCTTCCAACTCTCCAGCCGCTCGCAATTGCCTCTCTTCTGCCATTTTCGATCTCAATTGAACAACTCACAAAGATGACACAAACAACAAGGAAAGTAAAACACATCGGTAGCTTAATTCCTCTACGATCTGTGAAGAAGGTGGATTTGATCCACTTTTACGATCTAACAATCAAAATTTGGGTTTTCTCTTTGAACAAAAGCAGAATGGGGAAAAAGCTGTATATTTCTTATTATTATGTTACGAAATAAATAAATCCCGATTTATATGGGTGGCTGCAAAACCCCACTATACAACAGCCAAAAAACAATAAATGTCCCTACACTAAACATAAGATGTTATAAGACCAGATATAGTTCTCAGCGTGATTCAACAGCTCAGGCTTCGTGACTCACTATTGACGGATGAAAGCTCATTTCACTTCAACCCAGTGACTTAAGAGCTTGAATACCTTGATCACTGGACCAGCGAATTCCGATTGATCACAGATTTAATTCTACCAGGATGTAGAGATCAAAGTCGATTTTGTGGTATGGTATGTAAAAAAATTCAAAACCATTACTTGTCCGCCATCGGGTTTATTACGCATGCATGCATGGAGCCTATCTATGATCTGTCTGTGCTTTTGATGACATGAAATCACAGTTCCATATATGGAGTTGTGTAAAACAAGAAGTAAAAATCATATAAATTGGAGGATACAATGTATTTGGATAGAATAGATATAAGTGTAGCCTGCCTGCCCATGTGGTCCTAAACAAGTCCTCCAGGCCCCCTCTCCCCGGAAAAAAAGCCCCACCCCCACAAGGAAAAAGACACCTTTCACCGTCACGGGGATTGTATTCAAGGCACCTTTCTCATTATATATTATTTAGTAATTATTATGTCAACATTATTATGCTAACTAAAGACTTCTTTGTCATTACCAACTTTAAACTTAGTTTGAAACTAGTAATTAATTTTCACTAGAATAATTCTGGTAGTTGTTGTAGATCATTCGGATGACCTCATCGCCCCGAAAATGAAAGAAGTGGTTCTTTTCCTACTTTTTCTTTTGAGAATGACATGCGGATCCAGAAATTTTGTTTATCAGGATATGTAAATCTTCTTTTTTAAAGTAAATATATTTTTAACGTGTTCGAAATATTTTTTTATAGATAAAATGTAGAGTTTTTAGTTTTAATGGGATCTCATTTTGAATAAGACAGGCACGTATATATGAAGTCTTCTTACATTGAAAAAGCTATATATAATTATTACAATAAATTATAGATCCCTCAATTTCTTTTTTAGGGTTTAGAGCGGCTTTATTTAATTACTTTATAGAGGCCATAATAATTACATGGGGAGGAAGGATGGAACCTACCCAACACAACTAAATAGACTTATACCTTCTTATGCGGTGACATATATAGTCTTGCTTTTTATATATTTATATAGTTTTTTCTCGATCTGAAATATCTGTTGTGCTCCAATCCAGCCATGCTTTTAAGTGCGAGAATGAAATCGTGTGGGCCAAGCATCTGGATTAATAGTAGAACTTACTATGTAAAAACCCAGATCTGCCATTCTGCTAAAATACTCTTGCTTCCTAACATAAATGAAAAAACAGATATAAAAACAGGTAAAAGATAAAATCTCAAAAGCATGTCATCACAAATATTTTCTACAGGTGATGTATTCTCAGTCTGATTTGTTGGATGATGTATTACTCATAGTGAATCTCCTTCGAAGATGTGAGGCGAAAAGTCAACACATGAGTGCATTCTGAGCGAGCGGGCGATTGCGGGAATCTCGAATGAAATTCGGGAATCGAAGCGAATAGCGTCGTATTATAAGTTTATATATAAGCATCAATTTCAAAAATCCAAATAAAATTATGGGTTAAGGTCGATTTTAAAAAATTTAACCGTCAATTAATACATATTAGTGTATTAAATTTTTAAATATAAAAAATAATATATATATATATATATATATATATATATATATATATATATATATATATATATATATATATATGGTTGGAGTCAGTTGACCCATAAGGCTCCTATTTGGAGTTGTCCCCTAATTACGAGAAGCTTCCCAACAATATCATTATAGTGTGCAAAGACTTTTAATAATCTGGCATTGATTATTCGTAGTAGCCACTGCCCGCCAAGTAGAGTTGTCTTTCAAAAGCGATATCACGTTAAATTTGAGGACATCAGTTAGGAGGAATCGGCTTTGAGATAAAATGTGGGCTACGGTGAATGAAGAAATAGCTCTCCAAAGCGCATGGCTTTGATACTCGTCCACTTCAATCATTGGCCTATCAAAAGAGAATCGGTTTGTTGCTCTTTTCATCAAAAGATTAGACTATTTCGATTTTTCACATTTCAGCTAATATCTAAGTCATCTTCAAGACACACCAAATCATTAATCATAAAAATCATGAAGGCTATGGTGGATTAGGCGAGAGAAAAAACCACGCGAGATAAAGAAATTAAGCGCCTCGTGTGCGTATCACATTCATAAATAACATGCCACAGCGTCAATGATTTTAGATCACAAATCATCATGTCATCATCAATCAGTTTATATAAACATTATATATGTAGTACTTTTTATATATAAACCATTTTTGTTTTTTCTTCTTTAAAAGGAAAAAAAAAAATTTAGCATGATACATGAACACATTCAGCACTAAATGTTACTAAAACAAAAATTGTGAAAATCCATTGATTGGAATTGAGTAGCAAGTGAGATGGATTGCTCATGACTAGCTCTGAATCGATTCAACTAAAGTCGACATGGTGTGAGACTCGATTCGACTAGAATATCAAATGAATGCATATGGAATACAATACTTGTGGCGACGCCCGTTTGGATATCGAGTCATGCTTAGGAAAAAAAAAGCGGCGCGTATATAATTAAAATTAAGCCCGACATCATGATAACTGAAGAACAAATCATTCTTACTCCGATAAATATGACAGCACATGCACTGAAAGTTTTATTCATGTGAAAAATTTATTAAAATTATTGGGTTCTTTGTATATATATAACACATCAGCATTTGATTTCCCAGCAACTCTTACACAATCACTCCATAACATTCATTAAATTAAAATGATCCCACAAGCCAAAAAAGCAAGTGGTTCATGAAAACACAGGTAAACAACAGAAACTACTCCAAATCCAATATTATACTAATTACACTGAAAACAAACAGATAAATGTCAGGCTTTTGGATATAAATTACTCAGGTGAAAGAAAAAAAAAGTTTCCCTGGAGGATTTTTTATCATACAAAATGCACCGGAAAAAAAAAAATTTTGAATTGTGCCCGAAACAAACTCTCATGCAGATTCTGTTCTCAGAAGTAGGGACTGTAACGCATCGGTGCTCTGAATCTGGGGACCTTTCTGCAATCAGAAATAAATCATTAAAGCACAAAGAGGATACATTAATAGGGCAAGTAGGATCCTCGTCCATGAAATTGATGGAGTGATCCCTTCGGTGACTTTATTCCAACATTAAAACACGAGATTCTAAAACACGCACATTGACAATGATATAGGGTCAATGCAATGGTCACTGTATCTATTTCACAGAAGAGGATCCACCATATGCTGAGACAAGAAACCGTGCCCATAAGCAAGGAGGATACATCAAAGGGGCAACAAAGGTGTCCTGCCTCAAAAAACCCATATAAGGGTTAGCACGCCTAGGCGAAAATGCTTCATTCAGGAATGTTAGTTCGTTTGGCTGACACCTACACAAATATCAAAATTGGAAGAGTTTAAAACAACCCTTCAAAAAAAGAAAGAAAAGTACCCAAAAAAAAAAAAAGATTCATAGCTGGAAACAAAAGAAAAAAATCAACAAAATTATTGGATAAGATTTACCTTCAACTGGCGACCATGAAGCTCAGTTTCATTGAGAAAGAAGAGCTTCTTGAACTGCTTCTTGTTAGAAATTCAACATAGGCATACCCTTTTGGTTGCCCAACTTTATTAGTTCGAATAGTTACTCTGTTCACTGTTCCACAAGACTGGAAATGCTGCTGCACCTCCTCAGGGTACATGAATAATCCACCTGCGACACAAAATTACTACCAGTGTTTAATAATTACAAAAAAAAAAAAAAAAAAATGGCAGGCAGATGCATCCATGTTTAATACACTAAAAAAACAAAAAAAGAGAGGTAGGCCTATGCATGGAAACGTCCAATCTATATGTAAATTAGAAGGGCCGGATCATTTATGCATACTGCATAACCTTATTTCACATATTCCATGGCGAATGTTTCTATAAGAGGCTTACGCACAGCAACAGGTTTTACGCTACATCAAATCTTCCCTTCAACCATGCTTAGAATTCAGAATGACAGAGTTGTAAAACTGAACTTTCTAGAAGTAGGGTATAAATAAATAAAAACAGAGCACACTTAAAAGCAGGGATAAGACTAAAGAAGACTTTCCAATTGAAGACATGATTAGTTCCAATCGACAACTTTTATTGAAATTCAGTTCTTTAGAAACAATTTTAACCCTCTAGAGAAATAACAACAAAAACAGCATCACATAGAGGAGTTCAAAATACAGGAATCGAAAGAATCATTGGGTAAAGCTGATTACAAGCGACATTATCGATAATAAGCGCTGGCAAGGGTGAATTCAGGCAGCTAAAGATACAGCAGTTTCCTACAATTACAGCCCTTCCTGTGAGGCACATTCAATCATAAGGGGAGACAAACTTGAGAGTGGAGATTCAAATAATAACAAAGATGTAAGCGTTTAGATAGGAGCAAAATTTCACACTAGTTCATCTGAGAGTCTCACATTTCCAACAAAAATTGATCGAGAATCCACTTCCTCCTTGTTTGCTTGACTCACTGTAGCAGCATTAGGATCTAATATAACAGAAAGGTAAAGATTATTCATTATTATAACAGAAATCAAGAATGTAAATCAATTTGGAGGCACAGATCAACGAAGTTAATAACTTGATTTTGCTACTGAAGTCCATAAGGACCACTATTATGTTAACTGAATCATTTCAGCTCCAATGATAATCTAAGTACAGATGCAGACATGGACCAATAGGCCCATTCTAGTTTCAGGAAAAATGTTTCACATTACCTAGCAGCACAAGGAAATTGTAAAGTTCTAACACTCGAGAGAAAGGATAGATGCTAGAAAGCCACTGATGAAAAATTGAAAATAAGCCTTGACAAGTATTGATAGCTGCCAAAGATCCAAGATGTCAGTTCTTCAAAGCAATTAACGAAAATAACCCCGTATTTAGCATAGCATTCCAAGTCCAGAGACTCTTTGCCCCAGGTCATTTCACGGTTCCCCATCAAAGGATAAGGGTCACATTATCAAAATCAAAGAAGGCCACTGATGAAAATAAGCCTTGACAAGTATTGATAACTGCCAAAAATCTAAAAAGTCAGGTTCTGCAGGGCAACTAACAAAAATAATCCCGACATTTAATGGTACCTCTCGAAAGTCAGAGGGTTTTTACCCAGGTCATTTTATGAAACCCCATATCGAAGAATAACAATCGCACTATCAAAATCAAGAAGGCTGCTTTCCCTCAACCCCTCTCCACACACACACAAAACAAACTAAATATTGTTAACCTATTTGGGCACTTGTTTGCTTCCTCAATTCTTCTCATCTCTAGTTTCATTTCCTCTTCCTTCATCATGGTTTCTAGTTGTGTATTACCGCCAACAATGAAGATAGAGAGTAACTAACTTACCGGAAGATAGTAAATCAGATAAAGACTCAGTGAAAAGAAAATTTCTAAACCATACTCTGAGAGCAATGCAAAGACAAACCAGCAACCAAGGAGGAAAATCATGTTACTTTCCATCACAAACACCAAAACTGCACCCTGGAATGCTCAACAGCCCACCACACACAAAACAAAAGATTTCAAATGACAGAAAACATGCTGATTTATATTTGACATACCTAACATAATCCAAGAACGTCAATGCTGCTATCTCTGCATTTCATTTCCACAACTAAAGCTCAATTATAATTGTTAAGTCCAGTCCTCCCGAAGATCGCTATGATTTCATAGTTTTAAGACATATGTACAGAATTTCGGGCTATTAACACAATTACCCTTTCTGATAGAGCAATATAAAGCCGAATATGGGAGTTTCCGAAAAAAAGGAATAAGGATCCGAGACAAGACGTACAGTAAAATAAAACAAAAATTAAAGAAAGGAAAAACCTTGAACAGCTCCCATTTCTTTCTCGACTTTGGCCTGCATTTCACGAGAGCTGCAGCTTCATCCTCCATATCTTTCAGTCTTTTCTTCATAGCATCCAGACCCTGGATATCCACTTGTAATTGCACACAATTAGATTTTTGATTGGATACGTAACAATTTTGATCAAAGGAAGAAAAAGAAACCTCAGGGCGGAAGCCCCGTCGTCCGCCGCTGCCATTTCAGTGTCGCCTCCGTCCATTGGGATCTCCGATTTCTCTTCCGCTAACTAAACAAATATTGAAAGTTAACGAGGCAAATCCGGTACTATACATGCACAGTTGATCCGGTCCGGTAGAAGGTGCAATCCGTTTATTTGTTTTATTTTATTTTATTTTTTTAATCGAAAGCGATAACACAATTATAAACACATAAATTTGTTCTCCAATAGACTTCGCCTAGGACCTCCGGGTTTTAAAGGCGCCGATAATGATCGTTGTGTCATTCTTGCCGTGTGCAATCCGTTTAATTGTTATTATTTGTTTTTATTAGGAGCCTTTATTTTTCACGATCTGCATCTATCGTGCCGAATCATTTTTTAAAAATCGGTTTGAAGTAAAAAAAGCGGCTTTACAGGTCGATTTTGTCTGATACAACTACGTGAAGTTAGTTTTAGTTTTAGAATGACATTTGAAAGCGTCAATGCAGGTGTGGTGTATGGTAAATTTGGTGTGATCACGAATCTGATCTCGCTTTTATTGAGTACAATCACGTTTACCCATGTGGTGCGTTGGGTATGATAGATTCTTTCTACCGATTTCACGTTATTTTCCAATTGAGACTTGAATCCAGTTTTATCGGAAGCGATAATACTGATTATAAACACACACACCATGACTTTACCGTGATTGGGATTCGACAGGGCCTCCAGGTCCCGAGGCCTATAGAATGACCGCGTGTCGTTTGACTCATCAGGCATAATCCGTTTATTTATTGATTTTATTAGGAGCCTTTTTTTTTCACACTCCATCTATCGTGCCGATTCAATTTTTTTAAATCGACTTGAAATAAAAAAAAAAAATAGGCTTTCTAGGTCGATTTGCAATACACTACGTGAAGATGGTTTTAGTTTGAGAATGAGCTTTGAAAAAAATCGATTCCCCAGTGTGGTGTATGTTAAATTAAGCTGTGATGCAAATACAGTCTCGATTATTGAGGACAATATGTTTTACCCGTATAGTGCGTTGGGTGAGCGATAGAGTTCTTTCAATAAAGTTCTGGCCGTTTTATGACGTAATCTTGTGGTTGTGATTATTTGAGTTTTTAAATTTTCTTACAGTGTAAAGCAACGTATGGTGAGATGATGATAGTATAAAAATTGTGTGAAGCGAGGGATAAATCTAACAACATCTTGTGGTCATTATCATGAGATATTCTTCCATGGAAACTATGACATAGAGAATCCTCTCTATACGCTTTCACATATATTTAAAAAATTATCGTAAAGAACTGAATATCTTAAAAGGCAGTTGGGCGCTGGAGTTAAAGTGTGGAGAGTTGAGCACTCCATGAATAGACAGCTTCTTTTCTGGTTGTTTGTTATAATTGGAAACTCATGTCTTTAGCATAAGATTATCGATTAATATCTTGGCTTGCTCATGTATGAGACAAAGGAGTGGAAACCCTTATACTTAGGGTTTGACATTTTTAAGAATTATTCGTAAAAGCTTTAATACTTTTATATGTTTATGTAAAGACCTTTTTTTTTTTTTTTTTTTTTTTGAGGAAATGTAGAAGACTTTTTAAAAACGAAGATCTCAACATAAATTCCTCCTATTATTTACCGTCATCTCCATTCGGATTTTCTTATATTTTTAATATGGATTTTTATAGAAACTTGAAAAACATATGCTTTCATGTCGTTGGCTTGATCCCAAATAGGTTTGTATTAAAATAATGATACAGTTATTACTCGCTAAAGTTTCCCATATGACATCATGCACACAAGGTAGCTTATAATTAACTGCTTCATGATTATATATACCAATTACATGCCAAAGTAAATGCAAAGCTATCACAATAGTTTCATGAATAATTAATCTTGTAGTCTTGTGTTTATTGCTTCTTCTTGAACACAAAATCTTTAATCATTAGTTTTAATCTTTCCCCTATCTTTATAATACCAAAGAAAAACACTTTTATACAAACAATCATCCCAAACAAGATGGCCAAATCTATCCATTTTGAGTATCCCAATTCCACTTGCCAAACTTCCTTCAAAATCGTTTCACCATCACGGTGTGTCCAGAACCTCCTCAGGAGGCCCGGTTACGCCGAAATCTCAGCCCCTTCAAACTCATTCTTGTATAGCCCTTGATACGGCGTACCGATGAAACGCGATGTAATACATAGGATATTTCGGAAAACCTAGGCAAATCATTTGGCAACGAAGAAACCGCCGCTTAACATCATCAAGCCTTGTATTCCGGGCGCCACTAATAAGTGCCATTAGGAAATTCGGTACAATGCTTGCCACAATCATCATAAGGCTCTCCAACTAACATGATGCTAGCAAGAAGGATCAAGCAAAAGTATACAAATCTTTCAATTCTGGATGAAGTCACAAGATAATATTATCGCTCCGGAATAGCAGATATCAGGAACAAGAAGGGTTATTGAAGAAATCGTGTTGCTAATAACAAAAGCCTTTACTCCATAATGGCGTTTAATCTTTGGCGTCGAAAAACCTAGAAAAATGATGAGTTACACTTCACATTAATCAGATTAAGGAACAATAATATGGACATCTTATTAGTTTTCATCAAAAATTAAGACAACATAAATGAATAAATATACCTAACCTTCATTTCTTCCACAAAAGAAAACCTCCAATTGCCATAATCATTAACAATGACGATACAAACATCAACATTGAACCTCTAGCCTGTTAGCAAAATCAGATAAAGCATTTTTGTATTATATATATAAACACTCAATGTATATCAAACCCTGAACCCTAAACCTAAACCCTAAAAGTAAAGTATAAGACTTACATTGATGGAGCTCTTAGTATCTCAAGGTTGAAAAACATTATACAGTACCTAAGCCAAAGCCCTAATGCAATATATATTGCAAAGGCATTATTAATCAACACCCCAAGTCCTATGCATATTTCAGAATGATCTTTCTGATAAAACTAGACATTGTTAGAAAGAAACAGCCGACATATTTTACCGTTTTCTTCTTCTCTATAACAGCTTCCTGCAAATACCCAAATA